>QVRM01002411.1:0-104462 GCA_003439945.1 Dermanyssus gallinae
ATTATTTGTAGTATATTAATTTTTGTCATTACTCGACGCTTCCTCTTTGTTTTTTTTTTTCATCAACGTAGGACGACGATGGCGCTTATCGGGGGGCGAGTTGATGTTAAGTTGAAGTGGTGACCGACATGACTGTCCATTGTTGTTATCACACCTGTGTCTCAAGCCGACGACAGAGTCATCATAAAATAATGCACAGCGCCGAAAGACAGTAGACGGAGGACGATCTAGTTTTTCTGTCTATATTTTTTTTGTGGGCCTAGTCTGCACTCACGATCTCTGAACAATGAATGAACCTAGTAAGGGGGTTTGGTTTCGTCAAGCGAGCGCTCGCTCTCCTCTCTCTCTCTGCTTCGTTCAGCGTTTAGTGCGACGGCGCTGAGCAAGGCGCCGAGCTCAGCTGTTGGAAACTACTATTCTATTCCACTGCGCGCATGTGACGGCACTGTATGCTGGCGCATCGCGCTTAGCATCAATTTATTCATTAATTAATCATGTGGGCAAGCGTGCGTTTTCTCTGCGAGCGAATCTGCTGTGGAATGAATAGGCGTTGTGTCTTTCTGTTGCATCTAGATGCACTTAATGTATGTGAATGCAATCCCGCAAACTGCTGCTTTATTTCAGCGGCCTTGATGTCCTTGGGCCACTGCCGAGCCGACCGTTCGGTACTTTAACCGGCTCATACTGCGGCCGCGCACTTTTTCTTTATTTTATTCAGCAACGTAGCGCCATCATTCATAGCGCCAATGTCGTGTTACGAGAAGTAGGTGCTCTACTCTATTTTTTCTATACCACACGCTACAACAACAACAACAACTACTGCAATGAATAACAATTGCCACTTCGAAAAGACTGTTGGTAGTTCATACTCGTGCCAAACTCGAGTTTCAGTCGAATCTTTTATATCGATAAAATTTATATCCAGTGTAGTATAAGTGTCAATGAGAAGGAAATAGTTGCCAGAGAGATTGTCCCGGCTTGTGTTTCGCGGGCCTTGTCGAAGTTCAATTCAAAAGTACAGCGCCGCTGTGTTCGTTCGGCAATCGCCATCGGCGTTCAATATTTAGCTCGATACAGAGTTAAATTGGTATTTATGAGTTAAATCACTCATTTCCGTGTTCCGTACTGCGTGCGGATTATCGAAATTGACTGGTTTAACACGCTGTAGCGTAACACGTTCTCATTATGTTGAAATGTTTTCTTACAAATTTAACGAACCACCCACGATATCAGTCAGATGCGTATGGTGCAAATGCACATGTGTACAATCTACAAGAATGCATACATAGCAACATAAATCAATCAATAGGTGATTTGGTCGGGTAGTTTGCTGAAACTTGACAGGCGCAACGCCTGCGATAAAACAACACCATCGGGCACCAGGGGGACAACATCAGGTTGTCTGCGAAAAGACCAACAGAACTCAGAGGGAGATCAAATACAAACATAATCAATATATGCATACATATGTAGAGCGCCTAAGGAGAAGGGAGACAAATAGAAAATCAAAATTCAGTCAGGATGTTGCTGCTGTTGAGGATATGTCGCCGAGCGGCCACCGGCCGAAGTCGCGTGTCGATGTTCACTTCGGCTGTCACGTTGGCATCGGCCGACGACCGCCGCCAAAAAGCATTTGGAGCGATGAACGTATTCGATCGAGACGCGAAACGTCGGCACCGCGAACTGTGGGCCGCGAATCCCGACGCCGAAAAATATGACTACCTTCGTGAGGAGGTTGGCTATCGCATAGCTGACCGAATGTTCGACATCAAGAGGAAGCTCAACACCGTTGTCGAGTTGGGCTGCGGACGCGGCTATATCGCGCAGCACCTCTTCGACGACGTGGTCGACGAATACATCATGTGCGACATGTCGGACAAAATCGTGGCGGCGGCTCGCGGCAACGATAAACTTAAGGTACGGAATTTTAATCTACCCACATATATATACTACTTTCTCTTCTTTGTGTATCGATTAAACTACAATGGTCAGCTATCATGGCTCGTGAGGGAGACATATTCGTTTGATTGTTGTTGCTGTACTGTACGGGGGTGCTTACTGTTATGCTTGCTTTGCTCTCGAATCTCGAAAAAAAAACAGGTGAGCCGTCGCGCTGTCGACGAAGAGGAACCGCTGCCATTCGAGGCGAACTCGATCAACGCCGTTGTGTCGAGTCTGAGTCTCCACTGGGTGAACAACCTGCCCGGCCTGTTCTGCAGCGTGTTCGACGTGCTGAAGCCTGACGGCGTCTTTCTCGGCAGTCTGTTCGGCAACGACACCCTGTACGAGCTGCGTGGTGCTCTACAGCTGGCCGAGACCGAACTCGAGGGTGGCTTTGGAGTTCACGTGTCGCCGTTCGTCGAACCGTCGGACCTCGGCGGTCTTCTGCGAGCCGCCGGCTTCCAGATGCTGACGCTCGATTCCGACACGATCGTCGTCGGCTATCCGGGCCTCGCCGAGCTACTCGCGGACCTCAAGGGCATGGCCGAAAACAACTGTGTCTGGAAGCGCAAGACGCACCTGCATCGACGAACGCAACGACTGGCCGCCGACAAGTACCGCGAGATGTACGCCGACGAGAAGGGCCACATACGGGCCACGTTCCATATTCTGTCGTTCATTGCCTGGAAGCCGCACGAAAGTCAGCCGAAGCCCGCCAGGAGGGGAAGCGCTACCGTTTCGTTCAAGGATCTCGATAAACTCGGCGGCAAGGGTTCGCCGCCAGAGAAAAGCTCATCATGACGATGATGATTGATGATGGTGATGAAGATGATTGATGATAGGATGACGACTCGTGCGAATCGGTTGGCTGCCTTGATGCGTCAATCTTAGATCTTTACGTCTAATTCCTCGCTCCTCCTGGCTTGTCGTTCACTGTGATTAGGTACCGAAGGTATATAATGTAGTCGTCGTTGATCATCACGTGGATCACACAAAGTTTGTATTGTATTTTTCAATGAAGGAGACCTAGCGCGGTGCTGTGCGTGTGAGGTGGGCAGGGGAGGCCGTTTGTGTGTGAGTGTTTGGCCTATGTTTGGTCATAAACTCTGTTCTTATCTACTATTCGAGACAACTCCTGTCTATTTGCATTAGTAAAAGTAAGCCGACGCTCGCTGTGACTTAGATGTTTAGCGGAGGAAAATACACCTGTACATGGGCTGTATAAATATCATGTTGTTTTTGCACATTAGTCAGCGCTTCGGTAGGTAGTGTTCGTTAATGGTTTTGTGTACGCACTATACGCTGTCGTTTCATACATAACAAAAAGATTCCTTTCATTTTAAAAGAGATGCATGCTGCACACAGGCGTTGATATTAAAGCCACGATCGCGTGGGACTCACAAACCCACTCAAACCCAGTCGTCCCCTTTACCTTTTGTCGGGGTTGACCGCAGCAGTACTATATTCTGAGATTACTTAACTTGGTTACTTTAATTTGCCATTAAAGCTGCTTGACTTAGTGCGGCGGCTATTTTCACTTCCGAGATAAATTCTCCAAATCTTTTTACCATACGCCACGACTCATTAAGAGGTGCTTCTAAAAGACCTGGCATGACACGGGACTACCTAGTTTTAGGCTCCGAGAGAGTAACTTTCGCTTAATACTGAAAGGCACAGCGTTCAAAACAGTACTTTACGTCGTCAGCCTTTGTAGAGTGCTTTCAATTGCTGGTTCTACTTGTTTAGGGACTCTATTCTGCAGATTAGTAGTCTCTCCGTCCAGGAGGGGGGGACATCTTGAAGCTAGTTATTTGGCTCTTAAGCCCTAAATAATTCGCCCAGGATCATGCCCAGACACTTAACTCTGGGGAGGACGCCTCATGCTGTTTCAAGTACTTCGAGGCCTAACGTGTGAAGATATTCTCGGATATCCGCCAAGACTCCTTCGAGTCAATCCTCGTCACGGGCGGTGATGATTAGTGCCAGATCGTCTGCTTATGCAACGGAATCGACTCCTGGGTGATGTGGAAGTCTAAGTACTCTATCGTAGCCTTAAATTCCATAGGGTTGGTCCCAGCACGTATCCCTGAGGTACCCTGATGACAGCATAGTCCACGCCTTCGTAGGTAGATGCTCGATTTTTACGTTTATACGTCGCAAGTAGGTATATGTGCCTTTTTTCACAAATACTTTATTAACTTTGTTTATTGTGTCCCACGAAAGTACGTTAAACGCATTTTTGGCATTTAAGATGGCCAGAATATCCAGCGGCGGGTGTGTTCTCGATGCATTTCTCTGTGCGTCAGATACGTTTAGCGCTAAAGTGCTGACAGAATGTGTGGAACGTCGGGCTCGGAAATCGTGCTAGTTTTTCGACACCGCTTTATCTTATAGCTTTGTTACTAATGGTCCTTTTATATGCTTAGCTGATGTGGACAGGCGGGAGAACATACTTATAGGGCGGTATGTTTTATAGAGGGGGTATGTCTTATAGAACGCACTTGTAGAGGTCTTCGTAGGGCTGACCCCTGGCCAAGATTTAACGTCCACGGGACTGCTTCATAGACGGACCCCATAAATACAAATGTGCAACGGTGGGGCTCGAACCCGCGCACCTATGTGTCTCCTCCGGTCGCGAGGCGCAGGCGAATGCACCACGACACCGGGCTTGACTCAAAGTTTGGGATAGTCTCTGTTAGCGAGCATGTTATATATCATGCGTTCGAGTACATTTTTGTTTCTGTAAGAGTATGCATGTACTCCTTGTGGGGCACCACAATTGGGCTCGGCGCTTTTCTTGGCCGTGTGCGGTCGGCCACGAGTTTAAACTCGTGAACAGCAATTGGCTCAAGGATAAGGTTTGGGTCATCTTCGAAGAGCACCGGCTGCGGCCGGGGTGTTTGCGGAAAAAGCGCAGTGATTGTCGGCCGGGCTACTTCTACTAGAAGAGGCTGTCCGTGGCGTATTTTTTAACTTTGATCTTTTTGAGTGCCCTATGTGGGACTCTTTGTTTCTCTTGAGTTATCTGTACTCTTATAGGTAGAAGAGTTCTGGCCGGTGCCCCGCTTTGCAGCGAGTGCATTTTTGTCGCAAGCGGTGGCAGGTCCTTGGCATTTCGGCGATGTGGCGCACCGGGGACAAACGGCAGGATGTGGCCGGGTTATATTTTTGGCTAGTAGTGTAAACGTTCCATGGCGAATATTCAAGGAGGTGAGGTATTTTAATTTTGAATGCTTTCTGTAGGCGGATGTGATTTACGGAAAGCCTAAGAAAGTGTTCCCGTTGTGTGGAGAGGTAGACTGGGAGGGGTTAAAGTGACTTAGAAGGTTACGTAGAGATTATTATAAAATGTTCTTTTTTTGTGGATCCCAGTCGGTTATTCGATCAATTATTCCGTCGGACGCAAACGTCAGATCAAGCGTTGGTTTGTGTCTGCCGTTATCGAAGGTGTACCAACGAGTGTTCGTGTGCTGTAGATCTGTTTGATTCGCCCATTTTAGAAATATCACCCCTTTCCTTGATGAGGAGCTGCCTCCTCAAGACTGTGGGCCGCATTGAAGTTCCTTCCCACAATCGCTTTTCGGTGATTACAAGTTACATTAATGCACGCTTACGAGAATGCTCACAATTCAAAGCGGAGTGAAAAAATTGAGTTCCATAATTTCCCTAGAAAAACAGCCCGCAGCAGGCTGTCACACCAGATTGATGTGCCCGAAACACCCACTGGTTCGGCACGTTGCCACACCAATGCTTTCGGGCATGTTTCCACACTGTTGGCTACATCATCAACTGTGAAGCTTCTGCATAAGTTCACGAATCGTATGCTCGCAAGGCTGGCTGTCCCGACCGTAAATTACGCGTAGAGTTCACTAACGTTTCTGTACAGAGTTTCCACTTTTATGATACATTTTCACAATGTGTACACCTTTTTACGTTAAGTAACACCCCATCTCTTATTAGCTCTTTATTTACGAAGAGAACACATCGCAGCGAAGGCAGGCAGAACTGTATATATATATAGAAAATATAGCGATGATTTAATAATCATTTACAATACGTTTGCACACTCGGCAGTGCTCGCTATATATATCTATATATATATTATATATATATATATATATATATATATATATATATATATTTGCGTGATTACTGAGAATGCCACGTTCGAAGGTAGTCTTTCGCAACTGTTCTAGGCTATTGCCCGCCGACTTAACACTTCACCTTGACTGGACGGGTGTATCGGCGCGACTCAGTCATTTCTGGTTCATTTGCTCTTATCTCAGCTGTGTCGTGTTGTCGTCGTTGTTATTGGCGTTGCAGGCTGGTGCCGTTGTTTTTGTTATTGTTATTGCCACTACCGTTGTTTTCTACGCTATCGGCATATATATTTTTCCATCACTACTGCTGCAGCATTGGCATACGTTTATTACAAGCTTAATCGATTGTTGCCCCGAGATAGCCTTTAAAATTATTTGATATTGCTATTGATTTATGTTCGTTGTATTTTTCGCCTGTAGTCAAAATAACTATAGAAAACGGGGGGTATGGGGGACAAATAAGCATTGACCTGAGTAGACAAAATGGGGCCGAGACAAATGATGACACCGTAGTCGCAAATGATAAAATGGTGCTATTATTTGTATCACCCTAAGTAGTGGAGATTCTCTTGCAATAGATTTGTTCCGGTCTTGCCTAACGATAACGATAACAATTGAGGGCGCTTTGTACGGCAATGTTTCAAACTGTGCCTGTGGCTCGGCCATAATAGCTAAGGTGCTTTTGTGATTATCATCATGTTTTAATGCGTACTGTTTTGTATATATATATATATATATATATATATATATATTAAGATCGTCCTCTCCGGGCGGCACATTTTGTTTAAATTCAGTAATTCCTCTTAAGGTTAAAATTTCCATAATTACACATTTTCAACAATTGTAACAATTAAGGGCATTTTGCAGAAAAGGCTCGCAATCTCCCGTGTCTATATATATATATATATATATATATATATATATATATATCACCCACATATAAAGTCACCTAAGGACTTCATCATCGGCATTTGTCTATGATAGGGGGGAATCAAATTATTCACAAGTCATATGCGCGGTGTGAGAGTACCGACACATAGCTAACGCTTTCGTGCATGTGTGTGTGTGTGTGTTTGTATTGGCTTCGGTTTTGGGTCGGGACGGACATTCTACAATGGCTGCAATTTCGTTCGTTTTACAGGGTGGCATCTCGTTTATTCTGGGCAAAGGAGCCGTCAAGATCTACCTGAAGCGGCAGCAGTACATGCGCCAGCTACGTCGAAGGGTGCTGAACTTCAGCGACGAATGGACCGACGTTGTCGACGAGGCGATGAACCTGCTCGACAACGAGGACGAGGAAGATGATTCCATCTAGGAAGGTCTGCATCCATCTGACAGCGTTAGCCAATGACCACAAGCAGCAGCAGCAGCAGACTTGCGGATCAGCAGCAGCACTCGTTTGCACCGTCGCATACGGTAAACCTGACGACGACGACAACAACAACAATATAGCAACAACAATAGAAGCTAACTATTATAGTAGCAGGAACTAGAAGAAACAACGCTCGCAGTAAGGAAAAGTTAACCAGAACAGCAACAATACCCCTCACACCAAGAGTTCAATGCAGACAACCAGACTGTACTTCCGGAGTGTCTGGACATAGCCAACAATGATAGCTAGAAGCAGCAGCAACAGCAGCAACAACAGCGGCAACAGCAAGCACAATTTAAACAAACAAGCATGGAGAAAAAGCCAGCAGGTTCTGTCGCGACAGGCTGAGTATATTCCCGACACATATATGGAACACTCGGATGCACAGGCTAGCATACACGTGAAATGATCACTATCTCTCTCTGATCTATATATATATATATATATATATATAACGTTGCGCTAAACGCCTTATGCACCTAGGCGAAGGGTGGAGCGGCAACGGTGCATTAACACAAAGGACTACCATAAGTATCAGCAGAAAGATTAGCAACAACATTCGCACCTTCGAATACGGTAAACCTGACGACGACAACAACACCAGAAGCCGTTTTATCAAGTGCATATGAGGCGGATAATACTGGCCTGTGTGTCGCCTATACGTCACGGTCAGTCGTCTATAACAAATGACAATTATACCCTTTTTGTGATTACGCAGCGAACAAAATCCATATTGCCGAACGGACCATCAGGTGGACGCTCAATGAAAACGGTGGTGAATCGCCTATTGTTACAGCAGTAGGACGTTATCTGTTTGTTTTAGAATTATTGTACACGTGTGTGAGCTGGTTGGTAGATCCTCGTGCTGATCTTCTAAGTATTGGGACGGAAGCATTTTTGTGTCGGTTACGTGCTCAGCTATCTGCTTTCTCAAGTGAGGGGCTGATTGACAACCCTATTGAATATATATATATATATATATATATATATATATGTATAATGGTTAAATGTGTTTATGTTATATCAAAGGCTTTCGAGGCGACCATCAGTCTAGCGTTTCGCTAGTTCTGCTATGGGCCATGCCATATATGTATGTATATATATATATATATATATATATATATATATATATATATATATTCATAGTGGCGTTTCATAGCTCCTGTTTATTCCCTTGTAGTACTAGCGACTATGGGCTTCGTGCTATGTGGGTACACTGTAAGCGTCAGTCCTCGTAGTAGCCTGAGGTCTCAGCAGACGGACGGAGGGCAAAGCTGCTGAAAAGCAGGCCGGTTAGAGTTCCAAGCTGTCATGAAACGCCGATATGCCGACGTATTTTTGCTGACGAAGTCAAACAGCATCAAAAACGGGTTCCGTTCTTATCTTTGCACCGGGCTGCGTGACAAAAACGGTGCGAAGGCCAAGCCGTTTTGTTACTGATTGTTTGGCGAAATATAACATGTATTTTTCGGTGTTGTCGTTACGATTGTTAGATTTATTATTATAGGGCAGACACAATTGTTCCCAGTGAATATTTTATTATGACTTATTAACACCCTGGTTGGGTAAATTAAGTGTGTCAAATATATATATATATATATATATATATATATATATGGGTCATTCCCTAAGTAAGGTGAAACAGCAATAAAATAAAAACAAACAATAGATGTCTTTTTATTCCTCGGCGTAGTCGCCTTGGATTTCCGTACAGCGCTACTCTAATTTGTTGTATCTCTTCGAGAAAAATTAAAAATAACTTTGCTTACTAAATGGCCCACTCACGTACATATATATGCGCATCTTTGCTGCGCTATGCTCGTGGGCCTGTGACCGCCGCGCTTACGGAAGTGCGACGTTTTTGTTAGAACCTACACTTCCTTATCAAAATCGGCATTGCTGATGTATTAATTTCCTATTTTTTAGAATTTTTCGGAATTACTTTTTAATTTTCTATTTTTTCGGAGATGGGAGATGAGGGGAGACAAGTGATCAACATAGTAGACTCTGCCTCCCTTTCACGGTCGCCAGCGCGAGATGACAACGCAGAGAGGTCGAGAGATGATCGGCATTTGCTGCGCGATGACCTCCGTGCGATCTCCGTAGCCTCCGTGGGTCTATCTGTTGCAGCGACGGGGTAGATCACCGCCATCAATACTCTAATCGCATGTCGCCTAGCTAATGCATACACTGACGAATCTGATGAAATAATTAACCACGGGGCCCGAGGGCGTCGACGAAAACTCAGACAGACGTACAAGGTCATCGTCTAGGTGGAGAGAAGAAGGTACGGGGGTCGGTCAACCACAGTCCTGTGCTCGAATGGAGAAGGAACTTCTTCTGCTTTTAGATAGCTCACGTAATCGCTCGCTTGTGTACACATATATATATATATATATATATATATATATATAAGTACAACGGAAAGATGCAACAATGCAACGGCGATCCACAGTCCAAGTTTTCCATAGGCGATGTAACTAATATCGAATGCTTCAGTCAATTCCCTCGTAGACATGAAGCTCTTCCTTTACAACTGTTGGCAATAAGACCTAGCGGACATTGTGTTCGCTTAATATTTGGCGGAGTCCAGGGTGACCCGTACCAGTATGCCTATATATACCAGTATGTATAGATTAGCAATTAATATGATATCTACTACAGTATTTTTATTTTTATTATCCCGAATTGTATTTGGATCGTTAGAGATTTAGAGCCGGCAGGCTATGGTTTTGGCCAAGCTCCAACGCTGTCTGATGGGCCGTTTAATAAAAAATCGTCGAATAAAAGAATGTCAAAGTTGCTGTTTTCATTCTTTAGTTGATGTGTGTGTAGCAATTGAACAAGAGTAACCATTTTTTATGGCAATCGCGCTGAATCAGCTACCTAGAATTAAAAAAAATTAAGGAGGGCTTGGAATCACCTCGAGGCATATTTTTAATTCACTGCGGGCCGGACATGGTTATATATACGGTGTGTTCAAAACGTATCGCGACTTTTGAATTTTCGCGGGTTACGTATATTCGAATTTCGATTTCTTGTGGCGTTATGTTGGTACTCATGTCTCTCACTTATGCCGACAAGCTCGGCCATTTTGAATGTTCACTTAATTGTTGACAGCTGCTTTGCTTGCACGTGTTTTGGATCGTCTTCGATTTTTACCTATTCAAAAAAATGGATCAAAGAACCTGTATCAAATTTTGTGTGAAAAACGAAATTAAGTGCGCGGATGCATTCCGAATGTTGACTGTGGCATACGGAGAAGCTACCTTGGACCGAAGCAACGTTTATCGGTGGTACAAAATGTTCTCAGAAGGCCGAGAAGATGTGAACGACGAAGAGCGTGCCGGACGCCCGAGCACTTCAACAACAGACGAAAAAATTAATGAAGTGGAGAAAATGGTATTGGCCAATCGTCGAATCACCGTTAGAGAAGTTGCTGAGGACCTAAACATATCGATTGGCTCGTGCCATTCGATTTTTATCAATGATTTGGGCATGAGACGGGTCGCCGCGAAATTCGTACCAAAATTGCTCAATTGCGACCAAAAACAGCATCGCATGAACATTGCTAATGAGATGTTGGACTCTGTCCGCGACGACCCAAATTTGCTCCAGAGGGTCATAACTGGTGACGAATCGTGGGTTTATGGTTATGACGTGGAAACCAAAGCTCAATCATCTCAATGGAAGCTGCCGCACGAACCAAGACCGAAAAAAAGCGCGCCAAGTTCGGTCGAATGTGAAAGTTTTGCTGACAGTTTTCTTCGATTGCAGGGGCGTGGTGCATCATGAGTTCTTGCCACATGGTAGAACGGTCAATAAGGAATATTACCTGCAAGTTATGCGCAATTTGCGCGAAGCAATCCGCCAGAAACGCCCGGATTTGTGGAAGAACAAAAATTGGCTTTTGCACCACGATAACGCCCCTGCTCACACATCGTTGCTTGTGCGCGAGTTTTTGGCCAAAAACAACACACTAATGATGCCGCAGCCACCGTATTTCCCAGATCTGGCCCCCTGTGACTTTTTCTTGTTCCCTAAACTGAAGAGGCCCATGAAAGGACGACGTTACGCTACGCTTGACGAGATAAAGACGGCATCGAAGGAGGAGCTGAACAAGATAAAAAAAAATGGTTTTTTGAAGTGCTTCGAAGATTGGAAAAAACCGTTGGCACAAGTGTATAATATCTCATGGGGATTACTTTGAAGGGGACAAAATAGATATTCATGAATAAATGAATAATTTTTGAAAAAACACAAAAGTCGCGATACGTTTTGAACACCATATGTATATAGGGTTTCTCCGACAGTCCTTGTGGCAGCATGGCCGCTGAGTCTTAGCGGTATAGTGTATCACCTATTTTCAAAGAGCATCTATAATTGAACAGGGATCAAATCCGGCGATCTCCGGCGATACCCCGGAGATGACTAGCGCACTAACCTCATAGGCCACACCGCCACAACGAGCTATCAGAAATCATATATATATATATATATATATATATATATATATATATATATATATATATATGTATACATTCATAATACGCGCTTTACTTACAATAGAAGGAAAATGTACATTACAAGAAAATCACAACATTCATGCATAGGTTCGGGTTGCTCTCCAAGGAAACAGGGACATTACAATTTCCTTTTTCGCTATGCATTTCGGTTTGTAGCGAACCTTAGATCGTTTATGCAAATGTCTACAGTCGGGGGCTTCTAGCATGGAAAGTGTAATATACTTATGGTAGAGCGGCCATTACAGCATCCGCAGGTAAGTTTCGCTGTGGCACCAAAAGCTTAGTTGATTTCTGAGAAAGCGACGAAGTGGTGAATATAACAATGGAAATCCAGAATGGTTAGCTGTAAGAGTTTGAATGAAAAAAAATAATAATAATAATAATAATAAGAAAATAGACCTAGGTATCAAAATAAGTGCTAACACGGGTGACCAGCGCGAGGGTGAGTTTCTACGTCAGCAACTCTCGCTCGCAATGTGTAGGGGAAACGCCGCCGCTGTCATCGGCTCCATGGATTGAGGAGCGGGGGTGAGCCTAGGCGGGTACACGTTTAGATCCCACAATTGTAGGGAAACACCGAATAATTGAATAAATATATAATAATAATAATAAAAAAAAAAAATAATAATAATAATAATGGGCCTGAATATACGTGAGCTGGTCAACTCAATACAAGTGCCTTTCACCGTCTGGTACCTCGACGATGGCACACTCGGTGGACCGATGGAGGACTTACTCGAGGAAGTGCGCAGAATTCTTGCCTTTGAGACAGTCAGTGGCCTGGCGTTAAACACGGCCAAATACGAGGTGTTCACGCCGGGGACAGACCAGGACGACCCCACATTGAGTGCCTTACTTGCGTTACTACCGGGGTGTAGAGTCGTGTCTGAACACGAAGTTACGCTCCTTGGCGCACCGCTCCTACCATCTGCACTGTCGAGTCTACTCGACCCCATGATGGACAGATTGTGGGCGATGCAAGAACGTCTGCCTCTGGTCGGAGCCCACCAAGGGCTTTACCTACTCCGCTTGTCATTCTCCGCGTGTCGCATCGTACATATCA
Organism: Dermanyssus gallinae; assembly: GCA_003439945.1. Taxonomy (NCBI): domain Eukaryota; kingdom Metazoa; phylum Arthropoda; class Arachnida; order Mesostigmata; family Dermanyssidae; genus Dermanyssus; species Dermanyssus gallinae. The sequence goes on from QVRM01002411.1 coordinate 13,003, forward strand.
TACGATCCATGGACTGTTCGGGTACATTCAACCAGCTTCTCCAACCATTCGACGACCAGGTGGTGGAGGCCCTCGAGACGGTTTTGGGACTGAACTTACGACCACGAGAGGTGCGCCAGGCGGCTCTCCCCACCTCCATGGGCGGTCGTGGTCTTCCTTCGGCCCGCTCCTTGGCAGGCCCTGCCGTGGCCGCCTCGATGCACGCTACTTCGGGTCATGTCCAACGCCTGCTCCCGTCGGGGGCTTGGGCATTGTTTGAGGCAACTCGCGACGCTATAGCGGCTGGACTCCAAGCTTCACCTCCTGATATGGATATACTTGCCTGCCAGAGGGCCTGGGCCGAGAAGGTACACGAATCTTCGCTGACTGAGTTGCTTGAAGAATGCGGTGACGACCAGGATAGGGCGCGCCTCCTTGCCGTCGCTCGCCCAGGAGCGTGCGACTGGCTACACGCACTCCCCGCTGACTCATTGGGTACCCGCCTTGACGACCAATCCACCCGGATCTGCGTTGGCCTGAGACTGGGAGCTGATTTGGTAGAGCCACACAGATGCACTTGTGCACCCGGCGGGCTAGCGCCCACGTCACACCGCTCTGAATGACATTCTTGCAAGGTCGTTGCAAAAGGCCGGAATCCCTTGCGTCCTGGAACCGCCTGGTCTTTCTAGAGACGATGGCAAGCGGCCCGACGGCTTGACTTTAATACCTTTCTACAAGGGTCGTTCCCTGGTGTGGGATGCGACGGTGACCGACTCTCTGAACCCCTCGCTTGTCGGTCCCGGCGCTTCTCGCCCAGGAACTGCCGCTTCCCGTGCCGAGACATCAAAGATAATAAAGTATGCGAACTTAGGCCGGGCGTACCACTTTTCACCCTTCGCATTCGAGACGCTGGGTGGCCCTGGGCCCCTCACAAGACTCCCACTCGGACACGAGTGATAGATGAGGAGTGAGCCATCGGTGCCGTGGATTTAAACATTCACATGTATATATTAAATTCCTAAATAAATACTAATAATAATAAATCAACGCTGATGTAGCTTATCGAAACATTTCCACCATCTTCGGGGACGACACAAGCAAAGAACAGACCTGCCAAAAAGGTTTGCCAAGTTCTGTGATGGAGATTGTAATCGAATGCTTCAGTCAAGTCCCTCGTAGACACGAAGCGCTTCCTTTACAACTGTTGGCAATAAGTCCAAGCGGACATTGTGTACGCTTAATATTTGGCGGCGTATATATATATATATATATATTTACCACTATGTATAGAGTAGCAATTAATATGATTGCTACTACAGTATTACTGTTTTTGTTATTCCGAATTGTATTTGGGTCGTTAGAGATGGTTTTCGCCAGGCCCCACGCTGTCTGATGGGCCGTTTAATAAAAAAATAATCTAATAGAAGTATGTCAAAGCTGCAGTGTTTATTCTCTAGTTGATGTGTGTGTGTAGCAGGAGATTGAGACCTGGACAATTAACTAAGGTCAGGCTTCTGCTAGAAGAGAGGGCGCACTACTAATTCAAAGTAAATACTTCGACTTTTTCTATAGCTTGAAGATCATAGGGGGCGAATTTTCTGCATGTTCTACCTGTCACGGTTGCCGCCAGTCATCGTAATTAAGCGATGATCTACAACGATCTCCATAGCCTATGATATGTATAGCACATTTGATATATTACACGGTGATATATATTGCACCCAGAAGTAACGCTTGTCTAGCTAAGTGGTACATTGACGACTCTCACTATGATGAGCCCGACGGTGTGCTCACTTCGTACCTTTCGAGAGCGAAGGCTTTCACCGCATTGTACATAGATAAAGTTGTGGTAGCACATTTCTGCCTTGAAGTATCTGTTTTAAAATATCGCCACATTAGTGGCTACTAAAAAGGCTTGAGATCAACACGAGGAAGACAACAAGTAAATCATCATTTTGTGCGGAAGGCGTCTAGCTCCTTCTGTTAGCCTGATCCTCAACGACAGTTTCGTGGAGTTCATTAATAGCTTCAAGTGCATTTCTACTTCAACACGGATGGTCGGTCCGAAGGAAGCTAATAAATTCAGTTTGTAGTTTGGACGTTCTGCGTGAAGTGAGTGCTCTTGTCGAACTTCAGTGGCTTTTGCTCCATACTTTTCATACTTGTTTCGCTAGTTGTTACCGCCCAGTAGGCCAGCAGTAGGAAGCTGCACAGAGGATTCCGTGTTGGACTTCTACATAGCGGTACAGCGCCTGCTACATATAGACTAAAGGGTCGTCTAGCAACAGACGAAGCATCCATCTAGCAGCTGCCGGTGGCGCCGAAAGTGTCCGCTCTCATAGACGCCGAGGGAACGACGATGATCTACGAGAAGCTACTGATGTCGACGTGACCGCGCTAGTCGCTGCTAGCTGCCGACGATACATGATCAAGCATTCCCAAGGCCTCCCATATACACAAAAAAGAGCAATGTGCTGGGTCGCTCCAGGTTTTTTCTTTTTTGTTGTTTTTTTCGCTCCAGGTTTTTTGCTTAAGAGGGGAGAAATGCGGTACGCACGAACAGAATCCGCCTTTAGATGTGGGCTGAGCTGTGCCGGACTCACGGTAAGATGTTGTTAGCCGCAAGTTGAACTTTACGAAATACGAGGTCAACGAGTACCGGCGTGACCGACTAAAACTCTACGCTTTCGATGGTCGAAAAACCTTCCAGCTAAAAAAAAGTCTGGAGAAAAGCTTAATCTTCTCTCCAGACCTTCCAGGTTTTGGGTTGATAGTACAATGGGCAAGCAGGAGCAGTGGGTGCTTGCCGGAGCAATTGGCTGAGGTCACCCGTAAAAAGAGTTTCCACTAAACCGTTCCGTTTTGCATGCTTCTCTTTCGACGTCGTCCTTCATGATGCGAATATTTCGGCACCACTTCCCAGCCACGAGTCGTTTCGCAGATAAACTGAACAAAATACTTCACGCTCGTTCTCTGCATACCTGGCGGAGGATTTCTCCTCCTCGAGTCGCCGTTTCGCTGATCGATATGCCGTTTTGTTTAAAGACTAGGTTCTTGCTTGCTTTAGGGCAAGACAAATGATGAGCAGCGTGTAGAACGCTTCGTCTCGTGCGTCTGCTGTGCAATGGAGGGAATTGGGGAACTTTGTTGAAATTGTCCAGGTAGGCCTGAAAATCTCCATGTCTAGTTATAAGTTGGGTCAAGGGTCGCCTTTTTTTTGGCGTGGAGTTCGAAAAGATGCTGTATACTGGTCAGCTGGACCTGGTTGACCACACACCCGCGTCTTCGATTGCCGGCCGCCAGTTCGAAGCAGACGAAAGGGCATTAGCAGACGACGCGTCAATGTCCACAATGTTACACAAACGTTGCCGCACAAAATAATACTATAACAAAGAGGTTAAGTTCGAATTAAGTACGAATTGCAAACAATTGTTAAAGTTTTCTGCTTTCGGTAGATTGACCGAGGCAAGAAGTGAACTAGTGCCCATTCTTCGTTGCACGGGAAAAGGGCAGCGACCGGGAGGGAAAGAGAGAAACTCGAACGGGACCCGCGACTCGAAAATAGCAACATATTGTAGTACACAGCAGTCAATGTTGTTGTTGTTCTTATCGTTGTTGTTGTTGTTGTCGGCGGTGCTCCCGTTCTACAAGTAAGGCGGTGCCAGATGACATTCGAGTAACTTGTTGTCAAGTGATACATACTGCAGTAACGGTAGAAAAACGAGTCGCTAAATGTTGCAGTTGCTGTCACTGCTTGTCTTCTAGTTGTTGTTGTTGTCGTCGTCGTCGTTGTCGTGCCCTGCCTTTATGTGCTTATGCGAGGACAACATCACTTTAGTTAGAGTGAAAAAAAATACGGCACAGTGCACCGTCACACGGGTTCACAAGCCAGTAAGGCAAGTCTAGATTGTGCAACGAAAGTAGCCGCAACCCCAACGACTAGTAACCACAACGATAGCAATACCAAGCCCTGTCGAATGAACGTCTACGAAACAATAACGACAACAACAACTGCAACAAAAAATTTCACGCGACATCATCGGCCGGAGTAGTGGTGGGTTTGCGACACATTTCGTACCTGCTTTGAAACGACGAATTTTGACAACTTCCACTTGGATCTAACGCTTCAGTATGACTAATGAAATCAAGAAATTGATCAAATAAAAATAGCCTCTGCCGCACTACTCCACCATACTAGTTTTTCTCCCCAGTGGGTGTTTTTTATTTCGTTAGGAATGTCTGCTGATCATGGCTCCAGTGCCGTTACGGATCGGATCGTCTTTAGACACTAATACAAAATGCAGATATTGGCATATGCTATACATCAACTTTTCGTTAAAAAGAAACAACACAATATTTATTGTCATCAACCTATTGCAACTCAATGGGAATGTTGGCGTGACGACACACATTATCTGCACGTATATGATAGAGCGAATTGCGGTTATGAATCAGCCAACTTTTAAGACTTAGCACACGCATAACGCCTTACATATATATTCTATCCACTAGCAAGTGTAACATCGTTAGTATCATGTTCCATCTTTCTTGTGGCGATATTGGCATTTCCCCACATTACTATTCACTCGAGACTCAGACCCTTGAAGGAGGATTTGAACCCACACGCTCTTTTGTTATAAATATATATATATATATATATATATATATATATAATGCCGTTTCTTTTGTCGTAGAGAAGATATGTAAGCGGGTGTAAATAGGATTGAACATAGCTTAATTGCATTTTCTCCAGAGATTCACACATTAGCCTGTTGTGGAAATTTGTTGTTTGCAGATGGCGGAACGCTCACTGCGCATAGGGGAGCGCGTCGAGCTGATCGGCAAGAATATACAGGGAAAAGTGGCCTTCATCGGTACCACCGAATTTTCGTCGGGAAAATGGGTGGGACTGATCCTGGACGAACCGAAGGGGAAGAACAATGGGACAGTACAGGGGAAAGCCTACTTCAGTTGTCCTGACAATTATGGTAGGTTGCCTTTTGCCATCGGTTGTGTTTCTGGTCTAAACACATATATATATATATATATATATATATATATATATGCGACAAATTCGTCCTGGTGCAGACCTCAGTTCCACAATTTCAGTGTTCCATGTCGTCCTTATGTATATTCTGTTAGCTTTGATTCTTTTGAATTTATCAAAGCTTAGCAATGGCCGATGAAACAATTCTGGGCTGGTTCTTTCCACAGGGTATACCGTCACAAACATCGGCTAGATTCTGTTTCCTTTAAATGTTCACTACTTTCAGTTACCGCTTGGATTTTCAAACGGTGTGAGATGGCCGGCAAGACTTGCGCGTAACTGGGAAAGGACACAGAGCTTTATTTACATAGTCTAAAACAAATAACTGTTTGTGTAAAAGGAACAAGCAATTATCCTCATATATTGATAGAAAAATCCGGGATGCTGCGGGATCGTATACTGGTGCCTAACGGGGAAGTGCATACTGCAGCCTATTGATTGGAAAATATTTTTGTTAAAATATCTATATTATCTATTGTTACCTATATTGTTTTCAGGTAAATATTTAAAAAAATAATTTTGATTTATGGGGACGACGGTTGACGGCTTAAGCTTTAAATCCTTTAAAGCTCATCAACAGATCTCGGTAAAAATAGGATTCCCCTATGCGGTGTTTATTGACTTAAGGACATATGTGCACAGGCCACAATTTATATTGCTAGGAGTACTAGTTTCAATCCACCGTCAATCTAGACATTGATGAGCGATTTGCTAGGCTAATTCTACGATTGCACTTATGGTTAACCAAACCTATAGACATCGAGGATGTGATGGTTTAATTCCATCAAGGCAAATGTTATCTGGGCATAATGTCAGTCCTTGAGCTTGAAGAGTTCACATAGTTTCATATAAAAACGTTAACAATAATTCAGCCGCACTGTCTAGACTCAAGCTAGCTTCACCTGATGGAGGCTATATTTGAATGAAAGTTGCCTGTACTAGCACAAATCCTGTTGATATGTGGGTTTTACATCTATTTTAACGTAGTTTGCCAAAAGTAACCACGCTACTAGCCTGTATCCCTAAAGTCACTCGCTAAACGGAATAGTTTAGTCTGATCAAGTGACACGTATTTAATCGTTTGGTTAATATATATGACATTTGTTAGTTTAGACTTCATTCCTTGTTTACGGCCTTAGTTATGATTATACAAGTATAGTAATAATGAAAACATTTAATAAAGGCTTGCGCGATTAGGGAAGCAAGACGGTAAAAGTTGACGCGTAGAACTAGGGAGCAGAGTAAATATCGTCAAAGTATCGACGCTTTTAAAGTACGAAAATAGAGATCACTCCATAGGCGGATTCTTGATAAGAGACGTTTAGCAGAGTTGCTGCGGGAGTGGATTTGTGACTTAGCTTATTCCCAAGAATAATCCACGGTTTCTTTTATTAGAAGTGCTGTGATGACATATATTTAAGCCCTCCTGTATAATAGGCACAGGATAACACCTAGAGCATGCCCTTGACATTTGCTTGACATGCCCTTGACACTTGCTTGGCATGTTCTATATTGCGTCTTGGTGGGAAAGAAGAAATCAGTGAGATTACTGATCGTGCATCCAACTCCCTGTCTCTTCGTTTGAGAATCACGTGTCCGTTTCGTCTAGGCCGGGGGGGGGGGGAACCAATTCAAAAGGGAGAATCTCTCCGAACAGAGGTGGTATTGCCACGGTGTATGCCGAGATCGAGGCGTTACTTAAAGTAGGCTATCTGCTATGGCTGGAGCTGAATATAGATACGAGGAACGGATTGCCATGGCCATAGCAGCTACTCATAATGGGATAAGAAGTCGTTGCTGCGATAAGAGACGCTGTCGTTATCCAGTTATTTTCGGTCGTGTAAATGTCGGTATCTTTTCGTGGCATGCGTACACAGGTATTTTCCTCCGTCCGTCCCAGATGAAGTCACTGGAAGATATGTCGGCGTCCCGCACTTCGATCGGCTCCACGAGTTCTTTGACTGGTCCACGACCCTCTTTGGCTCCCCCCTCTAGCAGAAGTAAGCTGAGGCCCCCAACGTCGACAACGTCCAGGAAAACATCGTTTGGGACCGCAGGACGACCATCAATTGGAACCTCTGCTATGACTAGCAGAACTGCAAGCACCCTATCAGTTGCTGCCGTACGTATATAGAGAGAGACACATATATATTATATACATAATGGAAAATGAGCAGAACAGTTGTGCTCAACAGACGTGTATGATAACGATAACCTTTTTTCGCAACGTCTTACATCTGGCCGGGCAAAGGCCACTTTAGAGGAGAGGGTTGTATGCCACGATCGAGGCAGTGCCTAACTAAGAATGACAATCTGCTATCCACGGATGAGAGGTTTAAGAAAGTGCCGACCTTGGGAACTAGCTGCCTTATCGTCACGCCGTAGCCAGCCAGGCGTATATATATATATATATATATATATTTGGTCAGACTTGATGGGGTCGTAGAACTATTTTAAATAAGCATTTTCCCATGTGATAGAGCCGCGAAATATTTTGTTTAGGAGTGACAGCGAAATTATTTTTTTATATGGCTAGTCGGACATTACTTCACTACATTCTCGACGGAAATGTGAATTTTATGGAGATAATTTTTACCACCTCGATGTGGTTCAGTTTGTGGTATTATTACCGTATGCCCTTTTCTCCCGCTCCCTAATGGCTTATTCTCATAGCGTTCCAGGTTAACAGAGGCTAACAAACACAAACAAATGTGTTTGTCTTATGAGCGTAATGGCAAAACTTTAATTAAGCGTCATAGGATGTCGATATTTATAAGCTGTTCTTTGCTAGTCACTTAGTTCCTGGCGCAACAAATTTTCTCCAGAATGCGTCGGTATGTTGTTTTCATCGAACAGCTCGTTTCCCTGCTATCGCATATCTTCTAAAGCTATGTCTGGTCATCCACATCGGTATAATAAAAATATAATTTTACTGGCACTTCTTCCCCCTCCCATTGCACTAACAAAAATGCGTATTTTAACTGAATCTACGACCCCCTTAAATCTGGTCAAACTTTAGCTGGGCACCCTGTATACATTTACACATCGAGCGAGCATACTTATTATAGTTATTTCTAAACATATACAGGAATATATGGGACCGGCCAATAATATCGTAATTTTCTATTATTTGTCGGAACGAATGCTTATTAACATGTTTAGAGGTAGATATCTTTTATTGGTGTATGGGTCTGGTCATACAGCTTTTTGTGTTTATGCTACACACGAGTGCTATTTGACAAAGATCTCCGTAAAGTTTACCTGTGATGATTATGACGATCAGATGACACACCTATCATACTGGGAAAAGTACTGTTCGGCCCTTAGAAGCAAGACATGCAAGAATATGTTTTTGTTATGGAAGCATGAGAGATAACGGGACATTTGCAATGGATTGCTAGCTCCTAGCCGGCATATCGGGTACTTTTAAATCAATGTAGTTGTCTGGCAAGTGTTCATTATATCTTATCTGTAAAGTCGATTGCTCCTTATTAATATTTATGGGGTGATCTATTAATGTTTTCCAAACAGTCTGAGAAATCTTTGGAGGAGATGTCTGGATCTGTAACGTCCGTGGCATCTATGAGCGCCTCAACTGGTGCTGTCCAACTCGAGGGCGAGTTGACGTCAGCACGCGTAGAGGTCCAGAAGAAAGACAAGCAAATCGACGAACTTCGCGCCGAAGTCAAGGACCTTCAGGAGAAGCTCGAGACGATCATGAGTAAACGATCCGAAGATCGTGAGAAGATCCGTGAATTCGAAAAGACCAGACTTCAGCTGGAGCAGCTGCTCGAATACAAGGCCAAAATCACCGAAACCCAGGCCGATCTCCAGAAGCAGCTAGTGCAGGTGTGTATCGACGGCCTCGTAACTTTAGACCAGTCAGTTGTGACTATCGAGAACTTGAATTGTAAAGGTTGTACGATAAATTACTCTGTTTGCCGAAGGAACTTACTATACAGAGGTACAGAATAGAGTAGGCTGCAAAGCAAGTGTAATCGGAACCAAAGGCCAGAGAGAGAGAAGCTGATGAACGTTAACAGGTTGTTGCCTTCTGTATTTGTTGTTGTCGTTTGTGTTACGAACGGCATCTATTACGTAGGCGCGCAAGGAGGCCCAGGAGGCAATTGATGAACGCAATCGCCATGCTGAGGAGATGAGTGATGTCAACGAGGCGATAGAGATGGCCACCCTCGACAAAGAAATGGCCGAGGAGAAGGTATGATACAGTTGACCTCTTGACAACAAAACTACCAACATTTGTCGAAAAATACGAGCTTCGATGTAAAGACATATATATAAAAACGCTAGTATGAGTCTAATATATATAAATATTCTCTTGAAGTGCCTGTATATATCTCTCAATTAAGCTAGACTGGTTAAGATGGCTCCATTTGTTGTGAACCCATCGAATACCACAAATATATCCTTGTTATTTTGCTTCGATTAAATGACTCCTTTGATCTCCCCAGAAATCGTCTAACAATTTTTGGGTTCTAGTACTCGGCGAAAAAATATTTTTTCCAACGGAACAAGGGGCGGAAATGTCTTCTTTTGGAGTGAGAGCGAAATTACCAAAAGTTGTATCAAGCTTCTCATCCTGACATCTTCACTAAATGCGCGAAAACGAGGGCCCCAGCTATTTTATCTCAAAACAATCTTATCGTGTTTAAAGAAAAATTTTGCATTCTACGTTAGTTCAAACCAGAACAAATTTCATGCATAATATAACCAATTTTTTAGAAGACATTTTCGCCCCCTTGTTTCATTGGAATATAAATATATATGCACACGCGTAAACATTTATATACATATATGTTCTAGATTATTTTAGACTAAACTATGTATTGGACTAGTCGAATAAAATGTGTAGAATGTGTAGATAAAATGTGTGAGTATATATATATATTTAACAAGTGATTCCGCCCATATATTAGACATGTCGGAAATCTGCTTCAATTTTACCTTGTATCCGGTACCGATATATTTCGTGTGCTTATATATAGCAAGACTGTGGCTGTGTAGTAGGTGGCACAGGCCGTGCAAACAAAATCATGAACTAGTCTGAGAACATCGGAGGCTACAGCATTTTTATTACAAATATAGACGACAACATTGTGGTATTCTAAGGCTGGAAACTCTACCTAGTGTTCTTTGAGGATTATTACAGCAGTGTGCATGGGAATGTGTCAATTAATACTGTTGACATATTGACTAATTTCTCCACGAAGTTGGTGGGAACACTTGATATTTTTTGTAGAAGAACGGATTGTACAGGTAGCTGGGGTAGGTCCCTACAGGGTAGCCGATCTTCTTGAGTAGCTTCTTTAGAAGAAAGAATCCGTCGACCCGCAACACAACGAAGCTGAGCTGAAACGGAAAAAGAAGTTTCCGTTTTTTAAAGGGGAGTTTATGTTTATTGAGCCTATCTGGTTAATGTACGTTTATTTTGCACTCGGTTTTTAATCTGTGCGTAAGCCTGGTACACATCACTAAATGTTAACCTATGGTAGGTTTCACGTTTCGTAAGTACTCATATTTGCTACGCTTTACGTTCTTTCTTGGCCGCTATTACATATATATATATATATATATATATATACATGCATTTGCTATACATTGCTTGGTCAATATATATACACATACGTAAACTGCACATAAACGTGGGCTGCAAATTATCGTCGGACTCGCGGCGTTCGGTTGCACCAGGCGCGGGACATTTACTACTTTATATATACATATATATATATATATATATATATATATATATATATATATATATATATATATATGCAGCATTCAACTTGATATATGGCCAAAACGCACCGTGTCGCATTTGGCTGCTGTATAAAATTATAAGTTTAAATTTAGAGGAAAATTAGTCCGGTATATATATATATATATATAAATATATATATATATATATATATATATATATATATATATATATATATATATATATATATATTTATATATATATATATATATATATTGAATGCATTCGTTACACATGTTGAATTTGATATCTATGCTTCTGCATGCACTTTGCGTACACGCATACACGATATTCCTCTCGTTGCAATATACTATGTCTTTTATCGGGGGTCTTTGGTCGATTCCTGTACGAGGTAGCTCGGTTGGTTATCCAATGAGGCGAGCACATGCGGTTAAGAAAACAAGAAGGCCAGAACAAAGAAAAGAAGAAGATACACTCACGACCGTCATAAGGACACACACAGCGAGCAGGCGACGCTCCTTTCTGATGGCGACCATCTTGATTCCACTCCGTTACGTGGTCACGTTAACGGCCACGTTCCAACTGCCACTACAGAATGGGACGAGATGCGACGACAGTAGGGTTGGCACGCTGTTCTTCTCGCCCGCACACTTCGCGTTTCTCTAGAGTTTGGCGTCGTTTGTATTTTTATGTCGAGATGGCTTTCACTGCCAGCGCGGCCGATTACACTCTCCTGTTTCTATTCGGTTCTGCTCTCTTGGTTGGCTAAACTCCTGGCTTGTGGATGACGGTTAGGATGATGGTGGTGGTGGTGGTAGCGGTGGGTGGCGAAGCCAGGCCGTGCTTGCACATGCGCTTGTGAATAAACTTGTAACGGTCGGCAACCATTGTGTCGCGATCTATATATAGACCAGCTGCCACGTAACTGGGGCAAGGCTGGACTGGATTGATCTGGCTGCGGTCGTTGCCGCTCGCTATTCGCTGGGAGCTAGGCCATGTTCTAAACTGCGAGAGTCACCAAGCGGCGGCCCAAAGGCTAGACGCATTCATATGGCCTAGGTGGTTTTTGTAGCGTTGGTTGGTTCCACCAGGACCGTGAGTCGTATCCGCCTAGTTTAGTCATTGGTGACAGCGATGGCGGCCGCCTCGGCGGCACGAAGGTCATGACGCCGCTGGCGATGACGAAACAGCTTCGATCTGGGGACGGACCTCGATGCGGACCTCATGCTGCATCGAACTATGCGGTCCAGGCCGATACAGAAGCTGTCTTCTGTTTTTTTTTCCCCCCCGATTACGACCGTTTGGCTCAGTCCCGATTGATAACGTTTGTGTTGACAAGCCTTTACAACAGTTTATGTTTGTCACTGCTGCTTGCCTGGTGTCGTCATAGTATTAGTTTTATCATACTTGCTGTTGTCAGAGCTAGTGACTCGTTAAAATTGAAACCTATATATATATATATATATATGGCCACTGGAAGATTATTCAGATGGATGTCGAAGTACATGGATGATTGCGAGTTGCTCAGTATAAGGTTGAACACGTTCAAATTGGCCCGATCGTATAGCTCGGCAATTGCTCTCAGATTTAATAACCTGCGCTTCACTTTGCATATTTTGGGAACTCTGCCATTGAATGACTATTTCATACGCTCGATTTTCAATATGTTTGTGAAGTTGCGGCAGCCAAAACTCGCAACAATAAATATCCTCTATCTGTACTGCCTTAATTTTGATGAATAATTAGTTCTGAGAGGGAAAGAAAGAAAGAGAGGGAGATAGTGAGGCATATCCAATGTGTGCTAGAAACTATATATTTACATTGTTTCATTCATGCCACCTCCACGCTAAGTCGCAACTCTGGGGAAGAATTAGTATGTGTCGCAGCAGGATCGAACCGGCGGTTCCGATTTCTGGTAGAGAAGTTACCGGCCATCTTCGCCACTACGTGTCCTCCGCCGATATACATATAGTATGTAATATATGTAAGATATGTGGTGGAATATGTCTCATGCGACTTCTGGCGGTCCGCTATTGAGACCCCCCGCCCGGGCCTCACGTTGTAGTTGCATGCGGGGTCGAAGGTGTGCTATACTTTGTTATGCCGCCGTTGTTCTGTTGTTGCTGCCGTGGCCGCCTACAGCGGCCCTGTTGGGGTGCGAGATAAATCTTTCCCCTCTCCATATATATATATATATATATGTATGCGGTGCTCTCCGCCATCCGCCAAGAGTTAAAAAGATGTATCATCACATGCAAACAAGGACGACAGGAGGGACAGGTAACTAACTGTAAGAGGGAGAACACCAACGCCACTTACAGGGAGCAAGCTTCTCTACTAGCAGCTTCAGTATTCTAGATGCATAGCGGTCCTGGTGGTCGTCATAGTGAATGATCGCTTTGCGATTGAATCACATTACGCCTCACCCCGTGCCCTGTCCGCTGATGACAGAACGAGTTATGGCTTACGAGGTGACAATCGCGATCAGGCACATGTAAGGTAATATTACATAATAAAGTTGTATAATAATATTATATAATGTATATATATGCATATATATATATATATATATATATATATATATATATATATATATATATATATATATATATATATATGCATATATATATATATATCTATCGTCTGAATGAGGCGAACCCATTGTTGAGTGTTATCAAAGTAGCTCTGTTCTGTCTACTCTGCTGCTGCTGTTGTTGTTGATCGGCGTTGACAACAATTAGACGGATTCCTCCTTACGGGGTTCCTCTCCCTCACGTTGAACGTGGTGTCGTTGCTGGAACGTCGACCTCGTCACGGTTCGCCCACGCGTCCTGACCTGGCCACATACGGCGCAAGCACACTAGAAAAAAGCACAAATCATGCGCGAACACACGCGTGTTAATCAACAGTCGCCAATGATGCCTATAGTAATGATTATGATGATGATGATGATTATGCTGGCGCTGATGATGATGATCGAAGGTGCACTGAGCGTGTCTTGCTTGTTATTTTCTACCTACTATTATCATTAGCTGCTGATTGACCTATAATTTGATTTTATTATATTGTTGCGGCGCAAACAAATTCCGTGTATATTTATATATATATATATATATATACATAAATTTAAAAAAAAAAAAAAAAAATATATATATATATATATATATATATATATATATATATATATATATATAAATAAATATATATATATATATATATAAATAAATAAAATAAAAAATATATATATATATATACTTTTGCACTTCTGATAAATTAGCAGTTTTAGTTTACATAAATAATATATAACCTCATATATTTATTAATGATGCCAATGGAGCGACAATTGTCTCCTGAGAACGTGTGTGCCGTAAATGTTACTCAATCTCGTAAAGAGTGGGCTGAGACCACATTAGCAGTGTGCCCCGGACGGACGCAGCATTCCCGCGTTGAACGTCGAGATCGAGATGCGCGATTATGCGCGATTCTGGAGGGCAGTCTTAGTCAATACGTTGTACACATATGAGTGTTCTGCAACCCGTTAATGCTTGCAAAAATATCAGCTAGATATATATATTTATATATATGAGGGGGATAGTAAAGCTTTAGTATTTTGAATTTTGCTTAGAAGCCATTTTACAGCTATACATAGATCATTTTCTTTTGCATTTGGCATTTTTGTTTGAGTTTTCTTCAAAGAAGTGAAGAAAATAAAGGTCGGCGATTTTTAAGAAGCCTGGAGGGGAAACAAATCTGCATCAAGTTCTGCGCTCACACCAGATATGTTCTAGGGTGGTAAAAATGTTACGAACTGCTTGTAGTGATCAAGCACTGTCTCGAAACACTGTGCATACATGGTACCGTTAATTGCGACGAGCGTGAAGAGACCGAACATGACCTTCGTTCGGAAAGGCCTTCGACATTAATAACAGAAGGAACAGTTCGTGATATCGTATCCAGCAATTGCCGAATTGCGATCAAAGACATAGCTGACTGGCCGCGAAGTCCGTTCCAAAAATGTTGAATTTTCAGCAAATGAACGCCCGTCGGGAAATGTCCGAATTGAACCTTTGAGTGGTAGCAGAAGACCATTGATTGCTTTAGAAAATTGTTATTACAGGACACGGCTCATAGGTATATGTTTCGGAATTTGAGACCAAAGCCCAATCCTTATCCTTTCTTTGGTCCATAAGGAATACTACTACGAAATAAGTTTTAAAAAGATTGCGCGAAAACGTCCGAGGGAAGAGACCTGAGCTTTGAGCAAACAACTTTCAGATCCTCTATAACGAAAACGCATTGGCGCACACATCGTTACTGATTTCGGAATATTTGATGAAAAATTCTGATTTTCCGCAACATTTCTATTTGCCATACAAAATTTGAAGGGTTAGTGTTTCGAGACTATAGAGAAAAAAATCACAGGAGCAATTCAACTCCATTCAAAAAGACGCGTTTAAAGAAGTGTTTTAAATCGTGGGAAAGAACGTGGCACACCGCGGTCGGGAGCTATTTTGAAGGGAACAAAAGCACCTTTAAAGATTAAATATTTATTTTTATGAACATGTTTCAGAACTTTTCCGTCCGCCCTTATATATCTAAGCAAAAATGGAAGTTAAGTATTTTAATGGGGGAGTTGATTTATAATATAATTGTGTTTTTTTGTACGGTGAGCATAACTTATTTATTTCATATGGCTATTGCCCATGTACGGTTTGCATTTATACAATTAGCAGAACATCTACGTAGCCTATAGGCCCGATTGACTAGTAAAGATGCGGCGCCGTAATATGCGGTAGTGTCTGATGTGCTTTTCAGGACAATAGCTTTATAGGCAATCAAACTTGTTAAGCAGTATGCATATCCATATAAAAAATGTATGGACTGGTGCTAACCGAGGTCATTATTCGTGGCTTAGTTACGATGGTGACATATTATATTTTGTTGCTATTTATCAAATATTAGTATTTGCTCTATATTCTTACCCCTTTCCACCTGTCTTTTTTTACGATGCCATGTCACCTCCTGCCACCGTGAATTGGCTGCCTTATTCAGGCTGAGCAGTTGCAAATCGAGTTGGATGATCTGAAGTCGCGTGCGGAAATGGCTGAATCCGAGCTGCAGTTCCTTAAGAAAGAACTTCAGGAGAAGGGCCCTCAATCGGTGGGCGCAGATTTTATGAATAAACAGCAGGAGCAGCAAATTCTAAAGCTGAAGGATGCTGTTGTGAAACTTCGCGACATTAACTCCAATGATCGGTAAGTGCATGCATATATATATATATATATATATATATATATATATATATATATATATATATATATATATACTGGAAAAGCCTTGAAGTTTACAGCGGAGAGTGAGTTAAGCATCGAATATTTTGGCCGATGGCGTCATATTTATTGATATGAGTAATTTGTTGTAGATTTAGGCGGAACATTCGAGTCGTTTTTCCCACACAAAGATGTGAAACAATGTCGAGCACATGCGTGTAGATGTCACAACAGTAGTACTCAAACATCGGACTTCCTAATGTTCTTTTGTGCAACTTGTGTGTACAAGGATGTTTTGAAGAGCTTCGGCTGCTGGGTATATGAATGCCTTTCCCTGAGAAATATGCACGGGTAGTACAGGAAATGTCGAACTTTTTAATCTGTAAGACGAACTTCGTAAATGACGTCCAAAAATAGTAGCCGGCGAAAAAAATGTGAAAGGACAGCGCTTTCAGACTACAGAGGAGATATACAGCCATAATAGGCTGCGATTGACGAAAACTCGAACGTTAAATATGCATCATTAGAGGAGACTTTGTGCCTTCTTGAGATACTGCACGATCAATTCGTTTTCATCAAAAAACCTTGTTGGGTACCTCGTGGTTTATCATAGGACGAAAATGAGACGCAGGCCTTTCTGGCTTAAGAATGTCTGATATAGTTCGTCGAAAACTGGTTTTCTTTGTACTCCTCACAGGTAATAAGACTTGGATATATTTCACGACCCTCTATCGAACTGCGAATCGGTTGCAGAAGTAATCGAGGTTAATTTAGAAAACACTAAAAAAAGCGCTTTGGAGTAATGCTCTTATGAGTATATGTACCGCCTAAATGTATTCAAATTTGTGGAAATCACGTCGGAATCAAAACAGTAGTTCCACTTTCTTTCAGAAAACAACATTTAACAAGATTTAATATGTTTTCTGTCACAGAAATTTTAGCGGTGTTCCTCAGTATATATATATGTGAGCATCCGGGTGTCGGTTTTCTACATTTATTTATTCTTTCCAATATATTTCATGCAAGCGTTGTGCTTATTTTTCTCGATAGGTTTGTGCCATAGGCGATGCTATATTTGTACATGATTAGAAGTGAACTGTTAATGGCACGACTGTATACGAATTATGATGGTAATGATGTTTCTGCAACCGAATTATGGTCGTGACACAGAATCAAGATGTCGGAGATGACAAAGGAACTCGAGCAGGTCAAACACGACCTCACCGACGTCCGGCGACTTAACTCGAAGCTTAACCAGCAGGTCGACCAGTACGAGCTGCAAATTGCTGAACTTCATGAACAGGTGCGCTCAGCAAGCATGATGTTTACGAACGTATATGTATATATATATATATATATATATATATATATATATATATATATATATACTCGTATACCGTCGTGAGAAGAACATTCTTCCAAAGTTTGTAGCGACAAAGCAAACACTTAACCATATGTTCCCTTGGAGAGTAACCCGCCAACTCCATGGAAATTTGATGTTAACAGACTAAACATTTCCTTGAATAAAGCGTATTAATAATACCGTTTCGAATTGGAGGCACCTAATTCGTTTTGAGGACCGATCTGACTAATTACTCTGCGATAGACAAAAAGAAAGCAGCCTTGTACCCGAATAAAAATAAATCAATGCATATCGCGTAACACTAACTTTGTGTGTTTTGTTCATTGATGTTCTTATCATCAACCTCAGATTGACGCGGCGTTGGGCGCCGAAGAGATGGTCGAGAAATTAACTGAGAAGAATCTATCGCTCGAAGAAAAAGTCAGAGAGCTGCAAGAGGCCGTGGACGACCTGGAAAAGCTCCAGGAACTAAACGATGAACTTCAGGACACTGCTCGCGAAACTGAGCAGGACTTACGCGAAGAAGCAGAGACGGCCAATGCCAAGGTAGAGTTTAAGTCTAGAAAATTAACGAATCTCGAGTTTCCGTAACTAGAACCCCTTGAAGATTCACCCTTAATATTTTTTTGGCGATGTTATTGATAAGAGCATCAAAAGCCAATCGACGTAGTTCAAAAACGTCGTGCATTTTTTACTGCCTTTCGGAGAGCTTGATAAAGTGATGCGACAGGTTGGTTATTAATGTAGGGGTTTTCCATGTTGATAAAGTGATACGCCAGGTTATAATGTAGGGTTTACCAGGTTCCGTACTTTACTCACTTTACGTCCTGAAGGTACCTTCCCCGAGTTTTTTTCAGGTTTAGGCGTTCAATCCATTTCGCTTCTAAAATATATATACAAATGATACATATTTTTTACAAGGTACATTGAATAAACAAACTCACTGTTTTCCTCCCGAGGAGATTCATGCTAACAAGTATTTATTTTAATCCGCGCTACGTGTTCTAGCTTCTGGATTCTCATAAGAAAATCGAAGCAATGAACTATGCCATTGCAGACTACGAGCAAACGATACAAAAGTTTCGCGATCACACCGAGATGCTCAAGGATAAAATTGAGGTAAATGTCACGCGTCATATATATATATATATATATATATTTCTTCAATATTTAAAACGTGGCTTATTATAGGAACACATTAGGAATACAATGCTCTAGTTCTCATTTAACATATATAGATAATAATAGATAAATAGAATAAAACAAATATTTGCTGCCAGTCATGAACAGCCATAAAATAAGTTCAGTTAATCATGAAGTATCACAAATCATAAACACAGCACAAATAGCATGCGTGCCTCAACTATGACGAAATTATAATATGTAAGCTCACCTCATATCTATGTAAGACTAGGAACATATGGTAAGGGTAACAGCTAGAGTGGCGCTAGCGCACATTGAGTCATCTTTCAGCGCGGCCACACAACTAAAAATGATCGTCTAATATATTTAGAGAACACTACTCAGTCAATCAGTAGTGCTAGATGGAGGGCAGTTAGCCGGAAAATTAAAACCTGTCCATAACTGTATGACTACGACGGCCGAAACAGCAAAATGATGGATACGGAGTGATTCCGAGTTGTTGACAAATGAGAAAGTCCGGAAAACAGAGAACAAAGGAAGTGTCCAACCTGTGTCAGGTAGTGTGAAATTCATATCGCGAGCCTTTTGTTTGTTGCTGTGTCGGATGTAGGAGTTACAGAAGCGTCTGGCCGAGGAGTCGCAGGATCGGTCTCTGCAGACGGCGACTGAATCCATCGATTATCGGGTCCGATTTGCTGAGACCAAGGCGCATGCGCGTGCCATTGAAATGGAACTCCGACGACTCGAGGTGGTGCAGGCTAATCAGCATGTTGCCTATGTCTGCGCGTTTCTTCCCGACGCCTTCCAGGTGGGCGAGCGTACTAACGAGCAATAAAGTGCGACTGAGACGAATTAGTTAGTGGTTAGCTTACTAGCTGCATGAAGCTCTTCTTATCAGCCAATATCGGGCGTGCGCTATTTCTGCGCGTGATATCGTTCACTGTTGTTCTTGTCCACACTTTTTAGACAAATGCGTTCTACTGGGGCCCAAAAGATATCACTACTTATTCGCCATTATCATATGTATCTGAAGGACATACGTCTTTGAATGCGTATACAAGTATAGTGATTACGATGCTATTATTCTACATACTCAGTGCAAAACCGTACACGGACATTAGCCATAGGGAATAATTATGTCATGCTCACTGTGGGAAAAACGCTTATGTTATTAATAAAACACACGTATTAAAGGATCACAACAAAAGTATATATATATAATACTAATTATATGTATTGTAATTTTTCTGCTACTGCGACGGCCTGATACTTGGCGGTCTTTTTCGGTCACACGGATCCCAGGCTCGTGGCGGAGATCACGAAGCGTTGAAGATGCTTCTGCTTGTGCCCCGGATCATTGCAAAATGCGACATCTTAGCAGCCCAGTTGCGTGAGAAATTCCCTGCCCCCGAATATATCACTCGCGCTCTGGTGCTTAAGACGCACACCCTTGAGCAGTATACGTACGGATGTATGATGCTGTTCCTCCTATATACACTGCATTCGCTATTGCAGCAGTACATCACGTAAGTGTTACAAATAGCAGTTCCACTACTTAACATTATTATGACCTTTATAATGCAATCAAATGCATCTTTGTTGGCTAATATGAAGATCGGGTGAATTAATGCATGAAATGCGTAAACGTATGACATTATTATGAGTGACCTGACCGTGTATGTGCTAATCATTATTTTTCTTCGTGTCAGAAAAAAACTTACTGACGAAGAATTAGTTCCACGATCTGTTTTATTTCGTATTTCGGCATACGAGTATATAACGATGGTTTTGAATGTCACTGTGACGTGATGCCTTATTTAGCGAATTCGCATGTCAAAGCAATGTTCCCTAGTTTGTCCCACTTTATGTAAGGCGGCCACCGCATATTCTCACGTCGAAGGAGATTGAAAACTGGATATACATGGTGTTCAAAACGTATCGCGACTTTTGTGTTTTTTCAAAAATTATTCATTTATTCATGAATATCTATTTTGTCCCCTTCAAAGTAATCCCCATGAGATATTACACACTTGTGTTAACGGTTTTTCCAATCTTCGAAGCACTTCAAAAAACATTTTTTTTTATCTTGTTCAGCTCCTCCTTCGATGCCGTCTTTATCTCGTCAAGCGTAGCGTAACGTCGTCCTTTCATGGGCCTCTTCAGTTTAGGGAACAAGAAAAAGTCACAGGGGGCCAGATCTGGGGAATACGGTGGCTGCGGCATCATTAGTGTGTTGTTTTTGGCCAAAAACTCGCGCACAAGCAACGATGTGTGAGCAGGGGCGTTATCGTGGTGCAAAAGCCAATTTTTGTTCTTCCACAAATCCGGGCGTTTCTGGCGGATTGCTTCGCGCAAATTGCGCATAACTTGCAGGTAATATTCCTTATTGACCGTTCTACCCTGTGGCAAGAACTCATGATGCACCACGCCCCTGCAATCGAAGAAAACTGTCAGCAAAACTTTCACATTCGACCGAACTTGGCGCGCTTTTTTCGGTCTTGGTTCGTGCGGCAGCTTCCGTTGAGATGATTGAGCTTTGGTTTCCACGTCATAACCATAAACCCACGATTCGTCACCAGTTATGACCCTCTGGAGCAAATTTGGGTCGTCGCGGACAGAGTCCAACATCTCATTAGCAATGTTCATGCGATGCTGTTTTTGGTCGCAATTGAGCAATTTTGGTACGAATTTCGCGGCGACCCGTCTCATGCCCAAATCATTGATAAAAATCGAATGGCACGAGCCAATCGATATGTTTAGGTCCTCAGCAACTTCTCTAACGGTGATTCGACGATTGGCCAATACCATTTTCTCCACTTCATTAATTTTTTCGTCTGTTGTTGAAGTGCTCGGGCGTCCGGCACGCTCTTCGTCGTTCACATCTTCTCGGCCTTCTGAGAACATTTTGTACCACCGATAAACGTTGCTTCGGTCCAAGGTAGCTTCTCCGTATGCCACAGTCAACATTCGGAATGCATCCGCGCACTTAATTTCGTTTTTCACACAAAATTTGATACAGGTTCTTTGATCCATTTTTTTGAATAGGTAAAAATCGAAGACGATCCAAAACACGTGCAAGCAAAGCAGCTGTCAACAATTAAGTGAACATTCAAAATGGCCGAGCTTGTCGGCATAAGTGAGAGACATGAGTACCAACATAACGCCACAAAAAATCGAAATTCGAATATACGTAACCCGCGAAAATTCAAAAGTCGCGATACGTTTTGAACACACCGTACATGTGTATATTAGATTGTATTTGTATGAAGCATTCCTAATGTAACCTTTCTTACAACATTATTTTGTACGTGGTCGAGCAAGTATAGGCATTTATTTTGGTGAGACTTCCACACCTGGAAGCTATACAACAGCTAATTGATAACACGCGTTTAAGCTAGTGTAGTATAAACAATTTGTTCAAGAATTAAAAAAATAGTATCGGTTAGTATTAAGCGAAAATTGCATATTATAATGGATGAAGGCATCTTTGGGATAAAGCTGTATACAATTTCTTGCGCATCAAAGGAAAGCATCATCATTATGGGACAGTTTTGTATAGGATTTAGTAGGCCTCTTAGCGTCGACTTCCCGTCAGTCGATCAATATTTCACTCATTGGGGCTCCCTCACAATGCTTATTTATATATGGCACCCGACAACTTTGATGGACAATCAATATGCGTTGTTGCTGTTAGGTTAATTTGTCGGTTACAATAAGTGACAGACTTTGCTCTGACTTTGTGTCGAAACTATACGAATACGGTTGTGATTTTGCAGCGCGTTTAACTCGTGTAGCGTCGACCTCTACCAGAAGTGTGCGACGCTTTTCTCGGAGATGATCGCCCAGGAAAAGCTTGTCGACTTCTACATTGAGCTGCTGCGTAAGGATCAATTGGACGAGAATGTGCCGTTGGATAAGCTGGAAAAGGCTGTGGCCTACTTCGAAAGCCTTTACAGGTAGCCCACGGCAAAGTATTCTATATATAGGGGCATAGCGCATTTTTGTCAATTGTTGTATTTTCTGGTTTGGCCATTTGTAATTATTAATTATTTATAATAACTTGTTGTTGTTCAATTAGTACAGTTGTGAGCTGTGAACGTTTGCTTGGCCTTCATTGTTAGTACGGCCCATGGCGCCCACAATGGTTGCGGATGGTATACCAGCCCTTTTGAGAGCTCGGATCATGTTGTTAAGTTTTGCATATCGGGGGAGCCTACAAAAGCGTTTGAAACAACTCCATTTGTGTAGGCCATCAGAATCAGGCGGCCTCGGAGCCGGTTTAGGGGGGCGGCACGTTGTCGGAACACATGAACTGCTAAAAAAACGGAGCGGTTGTTTGAGCATTTTTAGGACTTTTTTAGCCAATTTTCTGCTGACGTATTTATCCAGCGCATGCTGATGTTCCTTTGGAGACCCCCAGCAAAATTAGATTAGTAAAGCGGCGTAACATGCGGGGGGCAGGTCAGGTTAGTCTAGTAACCCTCGCTCAAAGGGAGGTTTGCTCTTGAGGTGTTCCCTTGTAAATCGTTATTTAGAACATCGCTTAGTTATTTTTGCTAGCTTTGTCGCAGGCATTTGGTTTTTCTGATTACAACGACGCCGGAGACGCTCATAAAATGTTGTTGAAGCCTGACGATCTGAGGCTCTATCCTGTATTTCTTTTAGCCATAATACTTGCCCATCTGAAGTCGGATCCGTGAATACAGCTCTGACGCTCGGTAACACAGGAGGGGCCGCAGCTAACGTAACTCAATTTTTTTCGCTTTGCGACAAAACGTGCAGTGTTCATCTTTCGTCGGAGCGTGTGTCCGGCTCGCAATTCATGGTGGATCGACTGAAAGTTATGGGCGTCTCGTGCTATGCGATTCTTGCCTGCCTCAAAGCGATAAAAAGCCTCACAAAAGACAACAAAGACGAGTTACTCGCTCTTTTGGACGACGCAGTGACTGCAACGGAGGAAATTCAGCAAGTTCTCAAAAAGGTAGGTTTACTCGCTCAGTGTACTCGCCTATGTGTCACATTAACTTTAACACTAAAAATAAAACAGTAGCATCAACATCAACTGCTATTAATGTTGATACTGCTGTACTGTATAATGTGGGTTGTTGCGATTAGCACTGTTTTGATATTGCTACTGTTTCTATTGCTACACTCCCGAATACATCTGTAAAGAACTACAAATGTGCTCTCCATACGCTAAGCGTTCGGTGCTAGCACAGATGTACTTAGCCCAAGCTCGGCCAGGTATGGTGCACTTATGATCTGTTGAGCACTTACGTAGGAGTGCAATTAATTTCAGATAAAACGACGTATTCCATTGGAAAAGAATGCACCGACCGTTCTTGAGCTGAGCACAGACACTCAGGAGGAAGTGCTGGAGTGCTGCCATAAACTCGGTAGGGTTCTACGGGTGTTTCTTGGACTGCAGAAGGCAGCCATCCAGAGTACGATCTCTCAAGGCGAGCAGAGCGAGGAGATCGCCCTGGAAAAGCTCAAAGAACTCACCCATGAAGCAACCGATCGTGTCTACGGCAAAGACGATAACGGGCCGGAATGTCTACGCCTGTCGCTGAAGGGGGTCCTCGATACGCTGACTGCCTTGAACGATAAGGTGCAGGAGGGCTCGATGGAACGACCCGCTTCGAGCATCATAAAAATGACGGCACCCGTACAGATATGTGCCCAGACGGCCAAGGAAAAGGCTAAGGACATGGACCAGATGCGAGTGCGCATCGAGCAGCAACAAAGTGACATTCAGGAACTACGCAAGGCTATCAAGGCGAAGAACGAAGAGGTCCGCGAGATGACGCTACGGCGAGATATGGCGGAGAAGCGTGTCGACATAGCATGCAGAGATGTCGAGGAGCAGCGGGATCGCTTGCAGAGGCAACTCGACGAGCTACAGATTCAAATGAAGAAAAAGGAGGAGCAGTTCAACGAGACCACAGAGGTGCTAACGGCCGACCTCGACCAGCTGGAGAAGGAGCGCCGAGAGCTCAAGGAACAGTTGAAGGCGCTTCAACGCAAAGGTGGTGACGGCGGCGCCGCTCGTCCAGATATGCGCCTAAGCCCGGCTCATTCCCAGTCGCCAGCAATCACGACCCAGTCCACCGCTGCAGCCGCGTCTGGGCTTACTCTTGCCGCTGGTGAGTCTGCAAACTGTCGCAGTACTCGAAAGAGGGTGTATGAGATTTGGCTGCGCTTTCCGGTAACATCCATAATGCTAGAGATGGCACTTCGATAATCATGAGGATTGCTCAAGTCTATAATGTACGATGTTTCTACAATTTAAATCTTTTTTTTGTAAACCAGAGCTAATATTTGGCTCATATCCGCATATTCATCAAATTTGGCCTATGCGCACACATCCACACAATTTGGTATATGCGCTTACCTCACGACGTTAGTTGTAATAGCACATTTTGCGAAAAAACGAGGGTACACTTCTTCCATTCTTGTTTCTGTTTGTATATAAATGCCTGACATGCGTCAGTTTCGTGGAGGTTTTTAAAATATCATCTATAAAGTGTAGAGCACCTGTCATCAAGTACCCGAAACGGTTTTATGTCGTGAAGTAACACGCTTTTAGTTGGTGTCTTTGCCGGATAATCCAGATATTCAATGAAATAACCTCGTAAAACATTTACTGGGTACATAAAGTGGCATGCTTATTTTTGCGTATTTCAGACGGTGTTCTAAACACATTACGCGACCAGGTTGGCGCTCTTACACGAGCCCTTCAAGTTGAGCGTGCCTCACGGGTCCACCAAATCATCGATGAGGTCAGCGAATCGGCAAGTCGCCTCCCGATCCTCGATGTGCCCAAGCATCCTGGCTGGCTTCTAAAGGCAACAAATTGCAGGGAGGATGCTCTTCCCCAAGAGCAGTTCGAAATTCGGCAAAGGATATACGATCTTACCAAACGCATTCACAACGTTAAAGTTGTACGTACGCTTTACCGCACATTCTGTTTAGATTTTTGTCTATATTATTCTGCAGGGCAAAGGTGGCGGTTTTATAAACGAATATGATAGAGAAGACTTTATTTGTAGGCGTGCTCTATTGCCCTTCTTCCAAGTCAGCCTATTTCATACCTAGATGTATGCGCTCATATACTCGGTTTCTGTAGCTCATTTAGAGTGTACAGTAAAGCATAGCCCAGAGGGGCATAACGATTTACAAGCGAATTGCTTATATCGGCGTATGTATACTATATATTGTGAAGGGCCACCTTCTGAAGGCAGTTATAACTGAAGTTAGGTTTGGTTTAAGGTGAGCCATAAGTCGTTCTCATGAGATAAGTGACATTCTTGCATCCACCTTACTTGTACAGGACCGATGCTCGTGTTGATACGCATATTTTGGAAGAGAGCCTTGTTGACAATTCAAGAATATATATCGTATTTCATCAAAGAAAAACTAGAGTTTGATTATAAATGTATAGTATGCACCGTGCTAAGGAAATTTCAGTACGTATGATATTGCGTTTGGCGTCCACGGTACCTACGTAGTCAACATCGTACAACGACATTCAGTGATATGCCATCCTAAGTTTAGCTGCGCGTATGAAATTACCTTCAGGAATATCTGACGACGTTGTCGGAGAGTGGTGAAGTTGCTCCTTTGGGTTCACGCGATTCCGGAGCGGCTTTAGCCCAACGAGCAGCCCGTGATGCCCGACTGTCGGCCCTCAAAGATCTGGGCATCACTCTTCAGAACGAAGTGTGCGCTCTAGCAGCCCGCGTTCGACCTGGACAACACATTAAGACACCGCTGCGAGACTTTCCTCATCCACTCTTCACGAAAGTAAGCGAATAAGACCGCGTACTATTATATTATATGTAATTGTGTGGCTAGTATTCAGTCTGATGCTGTACAGTACTATACGTGGTATATTGAAAACATTGTCAGTTTAATCACGTTTAGTAGTTTTAACTTTAGTTTAAAAACGTTATAACAGTATCAGCAAATATCGGCTACGCATCTACAAATGAGCAATTTCAGTCTCCATCTATGCTTACAAATAGATACAGATGCTTAGTAGTCAATCTAATGACTTCCTAATTAAGCCTAAACTTGGAATTAACTGATTTTATTCTCCTTCCAATTGAAACTAGTATCAGTGCAGGGCAGGTTGCAACCTATGACAATTGCATTATGACGGCGACTAGAGAGATCTACTGTAATTTATTTGGTTACGTTTTGTGTTAATTAATAGTCAAATCCAGATAAACGAATGACTACTTACAATAGCGTTTTATTGCAGGCGTTTTTAGAACGCGAGGCGAGCCTTTTCGGACGCGTTAGTGTGCCTTTCACTGAGCAGAAGACGGAGCCACTGTTTGTCGACTATCTGTCCATGCAAAAAATTCACCGCACAGTTCTCGTGTAGGCGAATAAACAAGGGAAAATACTTGGCAAGCTCAAGCCTTGATGTGAAACAAATCCCGGTTTACCTACGTACGCGTCAGTGATGTGCAAAGAGAGAGGTTCCACATTTACTTTCAACCTTCTTTGTACCACTACTTTGCTTCACCACCACACTCTCCTTCTTATATATATATATATATATATATATATATACATGCATATATTATGTGACCAACGTCATAGAGGTGTATTTTTAAATACAAATAGTATAGGGTAATTCCACTATTACACTAGTACTTTCAATACTAAGCTTTAGGACCTGGCGGAGCGACAACCGAGACTCGATAGCGTTGGCAGCATTATTGAGAATTGATAGCGCGCCCGCATGAACGGTCAAAGTGTTACTAACTGTACCGAGATATGACACTCAAACCGGAATAGACCTGCCTGGTACTATACTATGTCGTATAGGAAGCATCCAGTACGTGCGGTAGCCCTAAAGGTGATTCATGTGTGTATGCAGGCGTTCGAACAGAGTGAAAGTGGGTGTCGCCTGACATGACAACACATGCAATAGGATGGCAGGTTTGTTCGATGACTTGATGATCGATCTTATTGTTGTCGAGTTCGATATGGCTCGAAGGCCAGCTTTATTGATGGAGGTGTTCTAACAGCGCCGGCAGGTGGCGGCGAATGGTTATTTGTTTGCATTTCAGTCTCTCATAGCCCTACCTGTTACGAGTTAGTTAGTCAGTTACCTGGCCGTGTCTAAGTGTGTGGCTTTTTTCTCGCGTGGTCTCCGTTCGGTTGGAGGCAATGTGATATATATGATTGGTATGCCTACCGACGATTCGTAGCCGCCGTGATTCATAATAACAATAAAGAGAAACGTATTTATCGAAAAAAATTTGCAGCTGTGTACTCCATTTTGTTTTCGGATGATGTATATATATATATATATATATATATAACGTGCACATGTATATATTATACAGATTCACTGCACAGCGTATTGCGGTCTGCGTTAGCAGTAATCAATCTGACGACAGATCGAGGTCAGTTTGGGATAAAGGAAGCGGGCACTCGCTGTCCGACGATGCTTATACAGGGTCTCCCAGAAACGTTTAGAAAGAGACATAGGGGATTGTAGAGCTCATTTAAGTTAATATATATTTTAATGGAACATAATCTCTAATGTGTCTTGTTTCGGCGTGAGAGTGATTTTAGTAAAAATCTGTGACCTTAGTGTTGTTGTCCGACATAGAAGCACACACTGTGCAATGCGAAACAAGCTGTCCTCCTCTACAGAAAGTGAGCGCATCGTCGTGTTTGTGCTTCTGCGAGGAAAATCCTGCTTCTTCGAAAGAACATATAAGGCCGACCAGAAGACGCGACATAGTCGTTTAAAAGAAAATTCGCAAAAATAAGTTGTTTTATTAGCTTTCACGCCCTAACATCTCAAAATAATAATACTACGACCATTCGCAGCGCTCACACATACATTGTGTATGTTCACACGGCGCATTTTAGGGCGGTTATTTTAGTTTATATATTTTTCGGAGGACATGTAGACATTAAGAGGCAGAATTTTCTTACGAACACGGCGATGTGCTTAGTTTTTGTACAGAAGAACTGGTTGTCTTGCAATTGCACATTGTGTACTCCTATGTTGGGCAACAATGGCAGTGTCATACATTTTAGTAAAATCACTCTCACTATGAAAGAAGACTTCTCAGAGACTATACTCCGAAAGTATTGCTACTTTGAAATGTTTCGCTAAACCAGGTTTGTTTTGTTTATAAGAGCTATTTATTAGCTAAACATGGGCTACATTTCACCTCATTCGGTAGCGGCGTTTATTGTTTGAGATTGGTTCAAAGGAGTGAAGAAAACGAGGTGATTTTGAGGAGCCGAATCTGCATCAAGTTAAGTGTTAAAAACGAAATCATATGTTCTAAAATGGTCATCGTCATCAAGCAGTGTCCCGAAACACCATGGACGTGAAGAGGCCAATCATGACCCTCATTCGGGAAAGCTTTCTACGTCGATAACGAAAGAAAGTTGTAATATCGAATTACTATTACTACTAGGGAGAGTTCTAAGGAATAATAGATATCTTATAGATCACGGTCAACTAGATATACTACCGCGAAATTTTAAGAATATTGCTCTAGACATTCGAAGCAATAGGCCTGAAACCTGGACAAACAACTCTTAAATCTTCCACCACGACAATGCACACGAGTACACATCATTACTGATTTCGGATAATTTAATGAAAAATCGATTTCTATATTTCTGCAGCCTCCCTATTCGCCGGCCCTGGGCACCAATTAAAGGGAGCAAAGTTTCGAGATTATCGAAGAGATAAAGAACAATTTGCAGGAGCAACTTTACTCGATTCCGAAAGACGCAATTAAAAATGTTTCGACGGGTAAGAAAGTGACGAGTAGGAGGTGGCATCAGTGCATTGCAGCGGGTGGGAGCTGTTCTGAAGGGAAGAAAAATACTTTCGAATATTAAATAAATACTCTTTTTATAAATATGTATCATAGCTTTTCACTCTGTCCTTGGGTATATATATATATATATATATATATATGCTGCTGCGCCGCGTCGAGTGTTTCGCTGGGCTCTATTGCGAATAGCTGCTTGCTCGCTACCCGCGCGCGCTACGCTAATCATAATTAGACAGCTGCCCGCCGCGCACTGTCAGTAGCGTCAAACGATCGCTAATGAATAGCACGGACACGAAACGGCAACAATTGGAGGGGTCGGCGGACAACAAAACAGCGAGAATTACGGCCGAGAGCATGGAGAGCACTCAGCAGCTGTGAAAAAGAGTGTTGAGTACTGGCCGTATGACGGCTTGAGGGCGCGCCCACCCGCACATGAATGCGACGCAGTGTCGACAAGCCGACGCAGATCGGCCGACGGTTGAACAGCTATGAGCGACAATGACCAGCACTCGGCGCAGGCAGTCTTTCACGCGCGCGCCGGAGCGCTACAGCTACACTATAACGGCTGGTCGTTGGTTAGTTGACCGCTGATCATGTGGTCAACGAGGGTTGTCGGTTGGCTGATGGTCGCGATCGACGTCCTGATAGCTGGGCTGTCGTCGTCGACGGTCGCGACCGCCGCCTGGACAACGAACTTTCTTGGCACTCGTTCGAACTTCGCCGTACACGGGGCTGCCCGGGTAGCGTTCGATGTCGTCCATCAGGACGTCTGTGCCGACAGTCACTCGGAGGTGTGCGTCGCCTTCACGTGGTCGTGCTACGAGGCCAACGAGCTGCACAACCAACTCGCCGATCGGCGTGCAGGTCCTCGCACGCCGCGATGGTACTTTCTCGACGTCGAGGGCGAACGCGAGACTCTTCGGTTCGAGATGCGCAAAGCCACCACGATGACGCCGACGGCTCGCCTCACCCCGTACAGGAACTACTCGGCTAGAGTGTACTCGATCTATCAGGAGCACGTCATGCTCATACGAAACTTCACGTTCGAGACCATTCGTGCGGCGCCGTCGCAGGTGCAGCAGCTGACTGTCGACGTGCTAGACCGCAATGTGGCGTACTTGCCTCGAGCGCGTAAGCTGAACATTAGCTGGCACGCACCGCAGGACTTTGGTGCCAGGACGCTTTCCGGCTACATGGTGGGCCTGTACAAGAAGCCGGAATTTAATTTCAGAGCAGCAAACTACAAAAATATCACGATCATGGAAGTGGAAACTAACAACACCTGGCACATAGTCGAACCCGTCAGCTTCTACGAGAAGAAGCTCTTCGTTAAAGTTGTGCCCTATAACCTGCTGTACAATGGCTCGCACGCGTATGGACGAGAGATGGCGGTTGACGTGTACCTTCGGTCGCAGTACGGACGCGAGTTGATCGTAAACTCGGTCGGCGGGCAGAGTGTCGACATCGAGATTGATCAGGATATCTTTCGCGACGTGATCGAAGCCGGCCTCGTCACGAACATCTCCGTGTACGTCAGTCCCGTGGAGATGCACAACCCGCTTAGCTGGAAGGCTACCGACTTCTCGCGAGCCGTCGTTGAGGACAAACTCAAGCGCAAACAGATCCGTGCCGTGTTTCGCGTATCTCCGCTCGGGTGGAATCTCGCCAACTGTATGGATAAGCGGCGAGCAGATTACGCTCGTTTCCCCTGTTTTGAGGGTGGCGACCGCAAGAAGGTCGTGTGTTCGGTCGGCGTTGACGAGCGCTGTGATAGGCTCATGTACAGCCAAATATGCAACGCGCCCCTCGTGAAGGACATGAACTACACTGTGTTTATCCGGGCACACCTCAAGAAGAGCAACTACCTACCGGAATACGACGACAGCAAACCGTTGCCCGTTAGCCTCCATTCGGTGTCGGGCAGGTGGACCAGTACCGAACAGCTGTTTCCGCTGGGCGGAGGTCGGTACCACCACAGCAGCAGTGGCTACCGTCCACACATGGGCAATTACGATCCACGATTCGGTCATGGCGGTCGACCGCCGTTCGATATGGCAATGGCAGGTGGCGGCGCTAGCAGCGGCAGCGATATCCTCAACCGTTACGACTCGACTCGGGGATACGGTGCAGACGGCCGCGGTTACGACCAGAGCAATCCAAACAGCTCTCCAGGTAGGTTCGACCATCGGACGATTGTCGATTCCAATGATCGGCAGTACAGCTTCCTCGATCCGGCATCGGCCAGCCGGAATAGAGATTGGAGTCTACCTTCGGGAACGCAGACCAGCAACACTGGGGGCAGCGGCAGTCGCAGTCGGTTTGATCCAACGTCTCGTTACGGAATCGGCGAACGCGATGTGCGACGCGAAGATTACGAGGACGGCAACGAAGGGGATATCTACGAAACACCATACGGACCCGTACAACACATTCCGGAGCAACCTTAAGTAGTCGAAGGTAGCCAGTCAACCGGTTGGTTGCTCTGTGTGGGTGGCGCATGTGCCGCATGGTTGGCATGAGAGGATATGTCGAATAGATAGATGTAGGACTCGGTACGGTAACAGAAAAAAAAGTGCTCCTGTTGCTGAATGGCGAAACAACAACAACAACAGCTTTCGTAGATCGCATCATACGATCCGTATCTCCAGAGACGTACACACATACACAGAGCTCCATGACTCCAGACGTATTAACATGTACAATACCGCATATAGAGACACAAAGAATCACATATTAACTAACACTCAGACACACATATAAATAACGAGAGACGCCTCGCTGACGACGGCCCTCGCGCGCCGTGCTCCGTGATCCACCGCGGTCGTCTAAACACACAGCTACGAAAAGCAATAAACTGCCACATTTACGATATAAACACCCATCGTTTCTTTATTTCGTAACATACAGAATCGTTTATTGTTATTAGATAACGTTATTTTTGTTACTATGTATTGTCGCTACCGCTATGGGCGGCATTCTGTGCACCGCTATGTCAGAGTCAGAGCAAACTTAGCAGAACGTTATTGTTGTCGCTGAGAGAAACAAGACCTGCTTCACGGCAGCTACTGCAAAGAGCTCACTCAAAATCATTCGGCTTTCAAGCACAGATAAAAAATGACCGCATAATAAAGGACAAGTGCGGCCAATATAGGTCATAACTTTGCATTATATTAATCACATCAAATTCAGGGACAATATTTAAGGATGCCGAACCGTATTCGTCTTACACACGTATACATATATACGCAATTTTTAGCAGAGAGTACGTAAGAAAGATAATTTACGTAAACTGCCGGCGAATGTAACAATTGAACGCTTACGCTCTTGATGGCTGACATTGGTTTAATTATAAACCCCTGTCTAATCCCAGGGGGACGTTTAGCCCCCTCACAACGTCAACACACGGTAGCAAATTCTAACCTCCTTCCTCTAAGATAATCCCTGTAAGGTTCGCGGTTGCACCGTCGTATCGTCTCGCAGACGTAGTATTTCATACAGACATTAACTTTAACCGATCAACATTGGTGGCAATAACCACTAATCATAATAGTAATAATAATAATAATAAAAATAGTAATAATATA
Organism: Dermanyssus gallinae; assembly: GCA_003439945.1. Lineage (NCBI taxonomy): Eukaryota > Metazoa > Arthropoda > Arachnida > Mesostigmata > Dermanyssidae > Dermanyssus > Dermanyssus gallinae. The sequence continues at coordinate 45,955 of QVRM01002411.1, forward strand.
ATCCCAAACAGACTACAATGACGATGCTGCATGCCTACACGTCCGTGGAGGGCGGACTACCAGCGCGAGTAGTGCTTCTTCCTTCCTACCGGGGCCAGGGAAGTGTACGTATGTATGTATGTATGTATCTATGTATCTATGTATGCATGTATGTATGGCCAGCGTGTTCCGCAAGGGCGGTTGTCCCTTGTGTCTGTCGCGCTGTATCCGCCCTTGTTGTCAATCAGCATTAGTCAGTCAGCCATAATCAATTGAGGTGCTCCAATCTATATACAGCATCACAAGTGGACTACAGAACACTCGAAGCGGCACCACCGCCAGCAGCAGTCGTGGTCGCCGCCAACGCAGGGCTAGCGACCTTGTCAGAGCGACCGCCAGCCGTCGATGGCGTAGGTGTCGGGGGCACAAGGCCACCGAGGCTCGCTGTTGCAGACTGTTGTACGGGAGTCGTCTCTTGCTGTTGCTGCTGCTGTTGCTGTATGGCTTGAAGTCGCTGCTGGTAGATGAATGCCACACTGCGAGCTGCCTGATAGATGAGTGCCGACCGGGGCAGACCTGTATGTCGCTCGTGCCACTTGTTCCGCGCACAATGCAGAGCGTCCGAAGCGACCTCACCGATCGTTTTCGCGAAGCCACACCAGCTGAAACGGCCGCCGAGGCGCAGAAAGGTGTCAGTCAATACGATGAGTACAGTGTTCTAACTCTTCCTTGATATCAATACACAGAGTCACGGAATCGATGTTTTCTATGTATAAAATGCACTAAAAAAAAATATATTTTTTTTGCGTAAAGTTAATTTTAAATTTAGTTATCGATCCGTATGAAGTAAGATGTCCCACCTCAGCGGATAATCGGGCGGGGTATCCTCCTGCATACGAGTAACCCACTCCTCCGGAAGAGGTGTGGCCTGAGTATACAGGGAAACGTTGATTCCGAGCGCGCGATCCTGCAGTAGCACACAGGCGAGCTCGCACCAGTAGTCCTTGCTCAGCTCGGCCACAAAACCCTCAACAGCGACCACTGGCAGGTCGGGGTGAACGTCTCCGGCTGCACGCAGACACTGAATGCGATCCTCGGCCGCCTTCAGCCCGGCAGTAAAGCCTACAGGTTGAGCCGCCATCGACGAGGGCTGGGCCTTCACACCTTCGAGGAAACATAAAAGCACACCAAAGACGTGTCAACATCATAGTCACAATTGCGGTCGCATGAACAGCGGTGCTCGACCTTTACCAAGGCACTACGCAAACTTAAGTAAACTAGTTATAATCAAATGTGCACGTATCTTAGAAAAAAAGCACTAAATAATTCAACCGCGACAACGGCAACGACCCTTATAGCCTCGTATTTCCTCTTCTCCTTTCTGTTGTCTACCACGACTCAAATTTCACACAGCAAGTCCTGCCTAAAGTCTCTTCGCACTACCTTCAACCGTGGCCCTGCCGAAGACGTCCCAGAACGCGTCCTGGATCGGCATGATTTTGTCATTCTTGTCCGAAGCCACGATGATGTTAAGGTCGCCACCCGAAAATATAATTGGCTTCATCTGTGGGTCGAGAGTGGTAATGACCTTGTCGACGGACTCCTTCGCCTTTTCCGTGACACGGGATAGCAGTGAGGCGCCCCACTGGAGACCAGACCATACCATGTCGGCGTTCAGCGACTGCGGGTACATGCTAGATTGGTCTCTGAAATACGCATAAGCAATCGTTTCTGAGTATCAATCGTGAGCCTCTTTAAGGCTTGCGCAAGTCGATTGTGTTTAAGCCACCCATTGACGGGCTGATTGAAAGTAGCTTTGTTATCCTGCAACCAACTATAGCGGAGAGCCATTCTTCAATGACCCACGAGAAGACGAGAGCGCCTTGAAATACACAACGAAACGTGTTTTAACGGTTTCCGCGTTGTAATTATGCGTGTATCTAAAGAGGTTGACCTCACTGTATTCATATACAGTGAAGAGTGCCTCCCGGAAGAAGAGCTTGTAGTTTACCTTGATCTGCAGCAGGAGAGAGGTAAGCGTGCATTTATTGATTGAGCAGAGAGGGGCCTGGAGACATGGGAGAGAGAGCCGCAATGCCTGCTCTCAGCATAGCTAGACCCTAGAGTGAACGAATGATAGGTCACTACTAGAAATACAATAATATGTATACCACCAATATTGCATGCACACATCACGTACAGCTATTCTAGGGTCTACTTTACAGGACACTTGTTAATGCACATCCATACGTACTCATGTGCGTTATCCTCGCCTGGCTGCACCGGTGTGCCTGCCGTTGACAATGCAGTCCTACCAAACGACCCGAGAGTCTGGCCGCCGGTAGTTCTGGTAAGCGCCGCAGTATCTGTTAACGCCAGTTAAATACACAGAAACCCCACTTTCATTTTAGATTAGAATGCGGAGTGTAGAGAACATCACAAGTACCAAAATAACACTACATTAATCCCACTTCTATTATCACACCTAAGTCACCACAGTAATCGTCTACAAGACTGACAGAGAAGTGCAAAAAGATGAGCCTTGGAATATCGGGTCATCTTGTGCCATTAAAGCTCCAAGGTAACGAACTACATTAGAGTGCGCTCGAAACGATAGGAACATCGCAACATAAGTAGCACAGTAGCGCAAGAGGACGAAACATCAGGAACCTGAACCGATCAAAGAGCATACGAATGAAGTGAACTGACGATAAACACTTACGGGGCCCCGCGTGAAGTGTGGCATAAAACTAAAAACTAAAAAACGAAACGTGGTTTTACAACGCCACACGATCCTACTGAGTTTGTCCGAGCTAGAAGAGTTTATCCGACAACTGAATCTCATTGATTGGTAGTCGCAAGAAACTTTAGGAGATGAAGTGAGTCCTAATGACCTGAAAAATTGAAACTCGAAATATGAACTGGTATTATCTGCCCCGTTCTTATACTATCAATTCATGGCGAATAAACCTGAAAGATACATGTATTAGCTGCCCCGTTAGACCGATTGACATCGTGCTTACGGAATGAAGATCCGAAGGCAAGACGGAATTAACACACACCGTACCATTTACGATCTCTTCACAAATTAATTAGTCAGAAAGCCACCTTTACTTCAAATATAAAATTTAATTGTTGTGTGGCCATGTTAAGTCATTGTGTTTTCTTCGTAGGAAGCGTCGTGACATGGAGGAGAACACACGCCTTTTTTAAATAAAATTATTAAGTAGTATAGTAAAGTAAAGTTTTCGGGCTGACCCTCAGCCAAGATTTAACGTCCACGGAACTGTTTTTCACACTGCTTCACAGACGGACCCCCACAAATACAAATGTGCAACGGTGGAACTCGAACCCGCGCACCTATGTGTCTCCTCCGGTTGCGAGGCGCAGACTTAAGCCACCACGCCACCGGGCTCGACATTAAGTAGTATAGAACGGTATCTACTGCATCCAAACAGGTACATCCATTGTATATCTTTAAGAAGCGACATGTCCTGAAAGTCGTTACAATCAAAAACGAAGCACATTTCTAGCAACACGCACAGAGTAGGTAATACCAATACGCCATCAATGCGCTGCGAGCAAGACCAAAGTAAGACTAAACATACTCTGATTATCAAACATCAGTATTTGTTGTTTCCCAGCTGATACTGGGAAGTTATCAGCAGAACTCTTCTAACGGCCAACGCCTGCATGTGGGCACGCTGAGACACGCGTGCCTCATATAGAGGTCAAAGATGGCCCAGAAAACTTATGTCTATGATTGAACAACTGCATAGCCCAATTTAATTTGACAAATGCAAACTCGAAGATGCAGCCCACACAGATTCCAAATCATACATCTCTTGACGAGCAAACTTCTACCGCATATCAAGCGGCATTGTCGGGCGCAATTATTAAACGCGTGACCTACCGAATGACTTACAACTTATTATAAAAAAAATATTAATTAGCTAACGCATATATATATATATCCTTACAATTTCTGCCAGCATTGCTCGTAATACTGTTGCTGTTGACGCTGGCCGTACATGCACCATTGTTGGCCTGCTGTTGGAGGCTTCGGACGGCGTCATAAACCAGAAGCATGGTGTTCTTCTGAGCGGTCGCAGGTTGGCCCTTAGATTTACAAGTCGATCTGGGCGTTGCCACAAACCTCAGGTGAAAAGCCGTCAAGAACGAATGATCAACCGGTTCAACAGGATCGCCGACGAAAGAAGTTCAGCTCTCAACGGCAGCGGTTCGGGATCCGGGTTTCCACACACTTACTTATCGGATCATAGTGGTCCATCGATCGTTGGAGCACCAAGCACAGCAGCGTACGCTGAGAGGAGATGAGCACGTAACTAGCGTAACTAACTTAGGTTAGTGAGCAGAAGAACGAAGAACGAAGGACGTCACGTCGTCGTTGTTGTCGAGCGCGGTGACGGCATCACGGTCTTGACCGGTCATACCGGCGAAAGAGGGAGGTTGATTGAGCGTTGTTGTTACTGAGCTTCCCGGTCGAGACAAATACGGCCACCACCAGCTGACCTGAGACGCAACGATACAACACGTCGATATCGATCAGCCGTGTCGGCAGCTAGTCCACGAGAGCTAAACTAGCGTGACGTCGTGCGTTGTACTGCTTGCTCGTTCCGCCGCCAAGCATACTGATCACGGTCGACCGTGGTCGCAGTCCAAAGCAGGTGGTGGTGGAGTGAAATGGGTAGGCCAGGTCGGGTGGACGAGTCAAGCGAACCCTGAGGCTAAGGTCTAGTATGAAACCCAAGTACTGAGCGGCCGGGTAGTGTCACTGAATGCCAACAGCTGCGAGCAATTCGAAGCAGTCGGAATCAGTTGTTATGAGTATGCTTCACTGGCGGCGGCGAAGGCGGCGGCAGCAGCAGCAACAACAACTTCAACTACAACACAAATCAAGGGGGTACAAAATGGCAAAAGCAGAACCAATGATGCCGACAATTCGATTCACAACACAACGTTATTCGATCCGGACGACACTAACGACGAGAGATAAGTAGCAGAAAAAGTGGCGTAAGTTGACTACTCGAAATCGTACGTAAGTGGTGGTGGTAGTGGTCTTATGGCCAACCTCAGTCCTGGTAGCTAAACGGCTAGACAGTGGCCGGTTCGTGATTTTCGATTAATTCGATGATGAAGCTTGATGTTTATAATGGTGGTGGTGGTAGTGGTGATGATGATGATGCTGTTTATATTGACGATATGACGACGTCGAAGGTGACAGAAACAGAGTTACCAACTACAGCCACAGCACCAGTGATGATGATGATGATGACTGCAGTTGATGCCGCAGTTGAAGATCATAGAAGCGCGATGTGCATGCAGTTCGTTGTTGCGTTCGTTAGATGTATGCGTTCGTCGTCAGGTTAGACGTCTGACCGATCGTCTGCAGCAAGGAGATTCTCTCTGTTATGATGTGTCTCCGACGTGCTTGCGGATTCAAAGAATGTCCTTCCTACTTGGCTGAACATCGGTGAAACGTGCGACTTTGCGTGTCAATCTAAGCTATGCTATGGAGCAGCCATCGGCGGCTACAGCATTTGCAGCAGTGGCAGCGGCCAAAGCACAGATCCGTGGATAGTGAATGCACGCAGCTAACTCGTTCGTTCGCAGATACGAGCGGACGAATACAAGCAGGGTGGTGATGGGGAAAAGAGCCACCGGAGAGCCGGCGGCGAAAATCGGGACAGGGACCTGACAACGACAACAACAACAACAACGAAGACCACCAAGGGAACAAGTCAGAGCAAGAGAAACACCATCGTCACGACGGTACCGCTAAGAAAACCGAAAAAGACCTCGAAGAAAAAAAAGAGGGAGGAAGAGCGAGAGAGAGAGAGAGCGAAAGCGGAGAGGGCACACCCGACGAGAAGGAAACGAGAAGAAAAACGGCAAACAGAAGAACATGAAGAAGAGAAAAATTATGTCGATGATGGTGGTAATAATGATGACGGTGATGGCGATGATGATGATGATGACAACAATAATGATTATGATTATTCTAGTGATGATGATGCAAATGGTGGCGGCGATGGCGACTGTGCTGGTGTTGGTGGTCGTGAAGTAGTGAAGAACACAACCCCCCGCCGTTCAGCCGATGACTGACCTTCTTTTGAACTTCGTTGTCGTCGTCAACTCGCGCACATTGGCCGGCTCCTGCTGTTTGTTCGATGTTCGGTCAATGACCTCCTAGCTGCTCCCCTCCTGGTCGCTTCTTCGGTCCGTCTCAGCCGACCCACAGAAGACACACGACGACGACGACGACGACGAGGACGACCCCACCACCACCACCACCAAGACAAGATGCTACCCCCCACCCCACGTGCTGCTCCCGCACCCCCAGTGTTCATCATCAGTTTGTCATCAATCGGCTTCGCCCAGCATCATCGTAACCCAGAAATGTCTCACTATCGGTTCGTTCGTTCATCTCTCTCTCTGTCTCTCTCGCGTATACTTCTCTCTCTAACTATCGCTCTCTCTCTCATAATGTCCCCCTTTCCCTTCTATACTTCTGTCTAGGAGGGGTACAATTCATGCTGTAGCAACAGCACCCGCCGCCCGAATAGCAACATTATTATGTGGCTGTGACTGTTCGTCTATGTGTGCGCGGATCTGTGTGTGTGTTTGTACGACTTGCCGACTTAGCACATTTTGCTACGTGCACAATTAGGCACCTCTAAGGGAAGGAAAGGAGACGATCTTAGAATCGAGGGGAAAAGAGACAACATGCAGAGAAAGCAGTGACACGAGCGAGAGAGAGAGAGAGAGGGGGAGAGATGGACAAAACGAAAAAAAGAAAACATTCCACGTAAAAACCGGCTGCTTACTGGGCAGCGTACGATCTGGCAAACGTAGGAGACGCGCCAGCATTGCGGCAACTAGTTCGACTAACAACAACAACATGAAACAGAGTTAGCGGTTACTGCATGCCAAGCAAATCATAAGTCCATATGTATATATGATAAGTAAAGAAACAAATAGAGAAACAGTAAATGAGAAAGAAGCAATTGGCACTCATCTCGATGAAGCGGCGCTGCAGCCGCTAGTGCCCGAAATAGCAAAAGAGAGAGAAAGAGAGTCGTTCAGCTATTTATCGCTGACGACACACAATTCGAGTTTATTATTATTATTAATTTTTGTTTCTGGTTTTTCTTTTACCTGCAGACTACGAAGCGCTATTCGCGTCAAGTACTGCTATTTTGGAGCTTGTGCGAGAAGCAGTGGGAGGGAAAGAGTAGAAGTGGATTAAGCAAGAGAGAAACTTCTTTGTTGAATCACATTCCTTCTCTCTTCTACTAATTTTTGATCCGGTTCTTGTCCGTCCTAACTACGTGCACAACTTGATTACGTCAACAACTCGAAATGTATGGATTGCAAGGACAGTTCTTCGATATCAGGCCGAACATACCACACAATCAGTGCACCATTAGTCCAAGGGTCGTGGCTCGCACTGCGCATATCGACGGCATATTTTTTTTAATAGATTTTTTGTAAGGCTATTGCCCGTGTACGGTTTTTTTCATGTCATGGCTAATTTTAATTCACTCCGGCATTTACCTTATCTAAATTGGAAACCATGCAAACCAATTTAAGAGTGGCCGGTCTGGGTCTCGAACCCAGTCCTCCCGAATGCAAGGCAAGGGCTTTGCCACTAAGCCATCTTGCTCGGTTATTTACATGACAAAGAGAAAAAGGACACTGCCCTTCGCAATCTAGGAAGGTAGCCCATTGTTGCCGAACACAAAGGAGCCCTTGTGTATAGTGTTGTATTAAAATAGGCACTATATTATAAAATTAATAATCATAATTTAATTCGAAGATCTCTGTGATGAGCTGGTATACTATCCACACCCGAACCAAGAGTCTTGGCGGCTACCCGTGAAGCAAGGCCTGATGAAGTAACTATGCCACTGTGGGAATACGGGAGATGTTCAGCGTGACTGGGCGTGACGGTCTGGACTTGTACGGCCGCCGTATTCTACTTGCACTGGAGCTCACTCAAGCCAGGAGGAGTAGCCGAAAACGCGGAAACCTTTTCGTGCCTTATTGTAAAACACATTTTCGTACCGATCGCAATGGAGACTCTGGGGCCCACCAGTAAAAAGACTGACTGACTGTTAACTGTTTGTCAACATGCCTAGAGGCGGCAGCATGGCTTCCATTCAGGACGCATTGGGCAAAGCTTTGGGAACAATTAAGGTCCAGCAGAGGTTCACACCTCGCAATCGAATCAATTGAACAACAAGAGTGACAATAAGTAATATTTAAAACAAAACGCACCTTTATCGACATGAAGAAAAACGCACCTTTATCGAGATAATCTTCATCCTGCAGAGCGCTTTTGTTTACGAACCACGCAATACGGCGCAAGAGCGTGTTGTGGCAATCTAGCTAAGACACTAAGTTACACTAGGTTATAAACAATTTTGGGTGTCTCGTAATTTCTACATCAACTTAGCACGCATTCACAGCTATCTTTGGGCGCATTCTTGGCCATTCTTGTGGCACCTTGCAGCTTCTTTGCTTGGTCTGTGTCCTTACCGGCAGCTTCTGTTGTCTGTGGCTGTTGAGGTAGCTGCTGTTGACGTGCAGCTGAAGGTGTTTCACTAGCCGACTTCGATGCCCCCGAAGATCGGCCAGAAGATTGCACCTTCGGACCAGGAGGCGCATTAGTGCCGGTCAACTCCACTGGCGGGTCCTCGTCTAGAAGTTCGAACCCTGTCGACCCTTCATCTGTTTCCGACATCGTCTGTCTGAAACCGAGAAATATATAAGCCTCGAATAAGTACCAAACCGAGTAGAGCAATCGACACAACCTGACGAAAACCTACAACTTGACAAGAGCTTACACAGCTTTGTCATATGGCAGGAACAGCAAAAAAAACTTGCCCCATAATCTTCTATATCAAGTCCCGAATCCTCGCAAACCGGCGTAACATTTGGATGAGTGGATGAATGAATAATATCATGTCAGCCTAATAACCAACTTGCTTGCAAGTAAACGCGACAACTGCGCTCATAAATTCAAGCATGTTCTTAGTCTCGCTTAAAACGACATCACCATTGTGCCGTCAGCGGCAGGGAGACAATGGAACTATATGCAGCGGAACAATAATGTGCTCTATCGTGGCTGCTTCTTTTTAAATCGCTCGTTGAGAAATATACAACAAGCAACCACACGCGATTGCAATCTTGTAAACATTCCAAGAAAGCTAATTAAAAGCAATTTACGAAATATTATGTTCGCAGTAAAATGTAAATGCACAAACATTTTTTCTGAATTTTAATTTCTAAAGAATTAATTTATTCATTCGAGACCAAAAGATGATTTGCTGTCTCACTTCGTGTACTCGGGGGCTATAAAACTAAAAGCTGCCGCTTTCTGCAGCAAAATCTCATCCGACCCGCTACTGGCTCAACTAAACTATGATGCGAATGTGAGGAGGCGCGGAGATACGATACAAAAGGGGCTAGGCTACAACATAATGCTAAACTGAGACAACATCAACGAGTTAAGCCACCCTCACTAAAAATATCTTGCACAGCTAAAGACTTGAGGTCATCTTGACGTAACATATGCTCTTGTATCCGTCCAGAGCAGGCTGGTTGTTTGCGCACCGATATTATAGCGACTTTTAAGAAAAGTACATGTGCTTTAAACTTAAAATCCTCCGGCTTTTTAATGCCTATTTTCCAGTGCCTTTATTGAACAATAATAAAATACATAAAATGATTGTTAATTAAAACTATGCAAGTTTAATCTTAAGCCGAATCTTAAATTCCACGTTGTACGCTTAAAAGAGCTTACTACTAGTAAAAATTGATTATGGCGTAGGCAGACTTACAACCGAATGTGGCAATAGCGTTATATGGAAGCCGTCAGATAAGCAGCTTATACGAGCAAAAGGAAACGAGCATAAATCTCAGCTTATTTACTCCCTTAAATGCCTTGTATCCAGAAGACAAACACTAAAAACAATAGAACGTAACGCAATATTTAAAGTAAATAGCAGAAACCGAGGACTATGGCGTTTTGTACATGTATATCTGTGCCGTAGGTGATATATATATATATATTTTTCCAAATGAAAGGAAACTTTTTATGTAGAAGTGAGGATGAAACTTACAAAAGTAGCTATTCTGTCTTTTTCTCAAAGTTGTGCCAAATCTACGTTTGCGGAAGAACCGTATGTCTCTCTCTCTCTCTCTCTCTATATATATATATATATATATAATTTACATGGACATGCTAGGACACTTTTTGATGTGCGCTCCAATAACCTAAGGATCAATTACTCCAAAACTTCGTGAACGGAATGTTTTCTTGGAGGATGGCCAAATGAGCGCATGCAAATTCGAATAACATTCTCCTCTTGGCAATTACTCACGGTTTTCTTTGAAAAGTACGTATGTTGATAACAGTGTATGTGTGACTATGATGATTGTACCACGCACTCGTTTATGTAGCAATAAAAGTTATTTTATGCTATGTTATATATATTCAAGAGTACGACTCTATCAGTCAACGCATGAAGGAACCGATCATACCGACGGGATTAGGGAAAGTCATAAAAATCGATATGTTGTTATGTCTTACGTTGAAGCTTTCACGTTCAGAATCACAAAGTTTTGCCACTACGACCAATATCTTGGAAAGTTTTACGGTTCTCAACGTGAACGCCTCTACGTAAACATAACAACTTTGTCCTCAATAAACAAGACGTTTCCGCCCCTTATTCCATTGGGAAAAATATCAAGTTCTACTAAACCTTAAAATAAGTATATACGGCCATGGAAAATCCTGCACATATATATATATATATATATATATATATATCTAAAGAGAGAGAGAGAGAGATAAAATAAACAAACAATGCATAGAACATGTAGAAAATTGTTCGTAAAATTCAAATAAATATTTTCAAAACTATCATATTGCTCACTGTCCATACATGGGCGGAACATTTTTATTATATATATATATATATATATATATATATATATATATATATATTCAAGAGCACGACTCTATATATTTGATATTGCATGTGCTAATGGTCAAATGTTAGCTATAACTGATAGGGCATTTCTGGCAGCCCTAGGGTAACTTGACAGTCTCCTTATCTATGGCCTAAACGTTTATATAGCGTTCGGCTGAATTATGTACTGCGGCGACAACTCCCTTGGTCCGGCCGAGATTACAGATGTGCTGCGCAACCAGCCTCTCCAAGCCACAGACCCGAAACGATGTGGATTGATAATTGGCTTCGGTGGCGTATCTTTAATCCCAAGAGAAAGTGTTTAACCCTTAAATGTTGTCAAAGAACATGGACATGACAAATCCGTATCACGGCGAAATTCCAAGCCCTCAGCGATCACAGAAAATTATGCCTGAGTGCAGAATGCAAGCAGAATACCGTCGAAACTGTCGGGAAGGTCGACTCCTTTAAAAACAGGTGAACAACGATGAAGTTACGTCAGGGGAGGGGTGAAGAGACCTTGTCGCAAAATGTATGAAGCGGAGTAGGCATTCAGAGTGCGAAGTCCGCTGCAACATCGGTTGAGTTCAACAACCTTTCTACAAAGTACACCATTCCGCGCCACATCTGTAAGCTCCAGCTCGATATTATTCTCGGCTTCTAATCTAATGTCTACAAATCTATTCCGAAAATAGATTCGTCACAGTGCTCCTCCGAATGTACGCATTTGTTCGCAGCATTTGTCGTAGTAATTGTTTATTATTGTTGTGCTATTTGCAGACACGACACGTGTTGTCGCGAGATCGTTCCAATGACAAATGTCCGAATACGAACAAATAAACACGGGCTAAACAGTAGTACGTCACCGTACTTTTCGTCCATCCGTGCACTGACTGGATGGGCGTACGGGAGTGTAAAGTTTTATACTCGGCTGATACCTCTCAAGCCTGGAAGCCTCTGTGTGCCCCGATGAGAACCGCCAACTCGGCAGGAAGTTCCCGCCTTACGTAATGAAGCTCCCGACACAAGAGCCCTCAACGTGTTGTCCGTCGCCAGACTCACCCACGCTTCGTTCAAATATTCATCTTTATCCAGCTGAAAAGTAGCCGCAAAAACGCTACGCCCAACAAAATTCGCAAGCTAGGAACAAGAACGTGAAGAGGAAAGAATTCTGGCCGAGCAGAATTCAATCCCACCCAAAACGACGCTCCAGTTACTTAAGTCAAGCGTTGGCCACTCAAGCCGCCACTGCTTGTGTATGTAGACTACACAAAAGCACTTCCTTCCCAAATGGACCTCAATGATCAACATTGACATGTGGCGCCTTCTTTAAGCACAGCGACGTCGAATCGCCCATCATTGGCTATTCACCGACCCTTGCCAACCACTAGCTACTTACATATACTAGTCGGCCCTGCGATAACTAGCATAGCATTTACTGTCGTTTTATCTTAAGTAGATTTAAAAATGTTTACGCTAATTTGGCTGCTAAGAATGGTTATCGGTAGCATTGCTGGAGACCGGCCTCCGCGCACTTTGGCATGTAGTGGGTCACATACAGTTTATATGCCTCTGTAACTAAGCAGATTTAGCGAGTGTTTACCGAGCAGATTCAGTGAATGTTCGGCGATCGGATTTGAAAGGCTGAAAGTAAACCAAGCAAGATGGTAATGGCGCTAGGTTGTGATGGCGATGGCGCTAGATACAGTCGTAGGCCTAAATTCATTCGATTTTTGGATTAGTGCAATTATGAGGTGCGAACACCTGTTTGACTTCCATTGTTCGCTAGCTCAGCCCACTGGCGCCCACCATGGATGCAGCGTTTCCCAACAGACAGCCAAAGACATGATATACCTCAAAAACTGCGTCTTGCGTCGGTCTCCTGTGCGATCTCTTGAATGCGTCTAGCAAAATCTTTGAGGAACAAATCAGTTCCTTAATATTATTATTATTACTACTATTATTATTATTATTATTATTATTACAACGTATAAATGACCGTGCTAAACATATTTGAAAACAAAGTCGCCTCTCGTGAACGCTGAGGAGATGAAAAATATAAATCTTCCATTATTCACGTACAACCAGCTACCTCATACAATTGCGACGTCTCGTTCTACTTGAATCCATTGATTTACAAGTTATGTTGTCATTCACAATCACAAACGCGTATGTTTAATCATATTATGTGCCGCATGCCGCATCTCCGTCTAATGATCATGTTTAATATTTTTTCCTCGTTTTCTCAGTATCGTTCGTTCTCGTTCACCATTTCGTACGCTGCCCTCTTCGGCCTAACGCCCACATTTTCTGCCATTGTTGCTGCTGCTGTTTGAGTGCAACTATGAGACGATCAGCGATGGCGTCGCAAAAGCAACAACTCCTACTACAAATACACATATATTTATAGAGATGCATTTTTGTCATATATATATATATATATATATATATATGAAAAACAAATGGATCCCTATAAATATATTCATCTAAACGTGTGGCCCAGATACATATAAAGCAGGTGCGTTCCAACTTATATATATATGAAAAAAATGCATCTCTATAAATATATTCATCTGAACGTGTGGCCCAGATACATATAAAGCAGGTGCGTACCAAATCTACGACGCAGTAGGCACACGCAGACACCTAACTTGAACATAATGGAAAATTATCGATACGATAAGGTTTAAGTAATTGGACAAAACAATATATATATATATATATATATATATATATATATATATATATATAATATAATATATATATATATATATATAATATATATATATATATATATATATATATATTTATATGCATTCATCAACCTCCCTTGACAACGACATTGTGAACATACAGAACCGCAGCAGGACCAGCCAACGCAACATGAAAACAGAAAGCTATATGTCCCCGACAACAAGAACAACCGTCGTGACTCACCATTATGAATCAATAACAAGCGACAAACACTTAACAACAGTGACAGCACAGCAAACAAGAGCGACAACAACAACAACAACAACAGCAGCAGTAAAAACAACTAGAAGAAAAAATACAACAACAACAACACGAAGAACATTGAAAGAATAACAACAACAGTACGAATAACAAGGGAAATAATGGCAGCAACAACAACAACAACAACACGAAGAAGAAAGAAAGAATAACAACAACAGTATGAAAAACAAGAGAAATAATAGCAGCAACAACAACAACAACAATATCAGCAACAACAACAACAACAGTCAACAGAAACTGCTTATTATCATCATCACCTCTGACTCCTAACCGTTTGTTCGTCCGCCTGAGCTTCTCTCTTCAGCAACAACAGCTGCAACAACAACAACAACAACAACAACAACAGCACAGCTGTAATAGTGTCTATGGCCGAACAGTCAGTTCAACGGTCGTCGAACAAACAAACACCTGCTGAACGCTGAAGTTTACGTAACGGTATTACGACTGCCTAGATATGTATGTGTTTGATGTTTGTTTGTTTCTTTCCTAGTTTCCTGTTTGTGTTGCTAGCTGCTAATTTCTGTGTTGTTTGCTATACATCTTGAACGTCGTAAATGTTCCTGTTATAGACATGACAACGGTTAGTGGCATGAACACAACTCTTTCGCACGAGCAATACACAAATCACACACAGAGATCTAGACTAGCAAGACAGACACTTCTACGCACCCGAATAGTGTTACAGCAGCTGTTCGTTCGACTGCTCCGGCTGTTGCTGTTGCTGATTGGGTCCGTTGTTGATCAAACGGTGTTCTGTCCCTTCCTTCGGTGTCTACCTTCTCTTGTTGTTGTTGTTGTTGTTATCACTGTTGTTGTTGTTGTTGCTTCCGCTACTGCTGGCACCAGTATGATCTACGCAACCACAGAGACGAAACTTACGACGACGACGACATCGTCAAACTTAATATTCAAAAACAACAACAACAACAACGATAAGAAAATACATTTGCCACCGCTGTTGTTGTTGTTGTTGTTGTCATTGCTGACGTTTTTGTTGTAGTCGTTGCGGTGTCAATCGCACTATTATTATTTGTATTATTATTGCAGTTGTTGCTATTGCTGTTATTCAATTATGTGTTGCTCTTGACGGCGATTTGATTACACTTATTTGGCTCTATTAGCAAATCGAACAACATAATAACTGATTATTAGCAGAAGATGATGATTATTATTATTATTATTGCCTTATCGTCTGCTACAATGCGATGTACGATGTCTTCTACCCTTTCTCCAGTTCGTCGTGTTCTGCGCCGCTGTCGGTCTGCGAGGAAAGCCCGCCAAATTTAAATCACCGTCTTGTCTAAGCCAAAGAGAGGCAAACCCCACAGCAACAACTATAACGACAGCAATAACTACAATGACAAAATAACAACAACAACATTTAATACTATTATCATCATCATTATAGTGATGGTATATCATTATTAAAGCAGGATCATAACATGTCACAGCGTACAGCCGATCATATCATACTTAAACAACTACAACAATCGTTATCGCCTTTCAGGCAATTCATTATTAATCAGCAACCAAAGTTGTCCATCGGTCAGTTTCGTGCGTCGACGCTGCTTTGACCAGCAGTAAATCAGTGTTTTGTTGTTGAACCTATTAGTATGATGCACAACAACCTACAACAACTAGCGAATATTATTTGTGTCTTTGAGTACAACATTTCTTCCCTTTTCGTTTGTTCTCCTCCTCATTAAACGATTCTTTATGCCTAAATAATAATAGCTCTGCAAAGCATGCGCTGTCCAGCCTACTATGGTGCGGCCTCTGTTATTGGCTACGGGTCCTATTGATTGTTGGTCTTGTCATCCGAACATTATTTGCTGATGCTCTGTTGTCATGGAAAGCTTAGGAAAACAACAACAACAAGAACAACAGCAATATTAACGACAACAGACTGAACAATAGCAACAGAAACAACAATAACAACAACAGAGTAGCAATAGTAGCAACAACAACAACAACAATAGCAGCAATAACAACCACAACAATCGGTTTTTATGATAGCTGAGCTTGTCAGTGACCGTTGCTACGTTGCTTTAGGGATACATCTTGCAATACTAGAACGGGCATACGAAGACCACAACAACAACAACAATAACAACAACTACAACACATACAGATCGAAACGAAACGCGGTGCCGGCTGGCTAGTGGCCATATACATACATACACTCGGCAGTCGATCTCGCGAAGCGCGGACTTCACTATTTATAGTCTCCTGTCAAAGTTAGTTCAACGCTCCTCGTGAGCTGTAACACTTGGAATAGTATCAGCATGATGATGATGATGATGATGAAAACTGTTGAATGTTGTCGTTGTTGTTGTTGCTCTTGTCGTTGTTGTATCATTTAATTTGAACTAATCAGTGAATTCGATAGTTAATTCGTTGTAGTTAGGAGTAAGTGCTCCTCTTCTGATTTCGTTCAATTTGTTCCTGCCAACAGTATCCTTCGTGTTGCTGTGGCCGATACTGTGTGATAGCTCTGTAGCAATTCGAATTGCATATAATTAGCTGATAATGGCAAAATCAATCGTCTGTTAGCATTCATTGCCGTTGAATGGTGAAAGCATTCATTGCCGCTTGATGATATGGATGAATCAATATATGAGCAAATAGTAATAAAAGACAAAAACAGCCATATCGCCAAACAGATGGGCACATTCGATGTCGTTTGGTGAGGATCTTCGCGCTTTTGGTGTAGGAAAACGGTTGTGTTATTTGTATGAGACATATACGGTTATATGTTACTACTATTCTTATTATTTATAAACGTATTTCTTGTCATATTGACAGTTGTCCAGCGTGCTTTTGCGCAGCAGATTTTTGCATTTGTTTTTTACAGTGCTGTTATTTACTAGAAGTTGACGTGAGGCAAAATATGGACAAATCCAAGATACTTGTGCGAGACAACGCCGATAAAACTAATGTTATATTTTTTTAATTTCATGGCCTTTCACCTGACTTACCAAATTACCTACGTATGTTATATATTATTCTTGACTAATATAATTAACGGTATTAAGTGTTGTATCCTAGTGCTACCCACTTCTAGGGCAGCGAAAGTAAGAAGAGAGCAGAAAACCTGACATCGTTTGTGTTTTTATCGTTACAGCTATGAACTTGCTATCGGGTTGCGTTCTCACCTCCATAGCGTTATGCGCACTCGCCGTGAAGTCGAAGGTGGGACCGTGCTGTTGCATATTTACGATTGTCTGTTTACCTTTCTCATATATATATATATATATATATATATATATATATATATATATATATATATATATATAAAATAATTCAATAAACTATATATATATATGTTTTAGGACATCGTCCCAGTGGAACCTGGCGAGCAAAGCGTCCTTGACCGCGGACTCGTGTCGGAGAAGGTGACATGGAAAAGCATCGTGAAGTATCAGAAGGCGTTCAGCACAGCGCTCGAACAAAGCCGCAATTTCTCTGGCGATGTCCTCGCATACGTCACCCCAGTAAGAACGCCAGCTTAGTACTCGTTAGTGCTGTTCACGCGGCCATATGTTGTTGTTGTTGTTGCTATTCTTATAGTTGTTCTTAGAGTGATGACGACACTGTTACTGACGCTGTTTTTGCCAAATCGCTTATTTTGTATAAACTGTCTATATCGGATCTAATTAAGTGACTAGAAGTTGTAGCTGTATCGTCTTACGTTCGGCTACGTTCATGATCTTTTTTCTTTCGTTGCCATTCGCTTCGTCTCGCAACGACAGTGGAACAATCACGGTTACGACTTGGCGAAGCTGTTTGGATCAAAGTTCACCCACGTTTCACCGGTGTGGCTTCAGCTGAGATACGATGCAAGTTCGGCTTTCGTCATATCAGGCCGCCATGATATCGACAGCGGTTGGATTGGTGCCGTCCGCGATAGTGGAGCCAAAATGTGTATGTCTTACTCCCAGCCTGCTGTTTCCTCCATTCAGCTTCTTTTGCATACGTTTGGCAGTCTGTTTTACATACACCCAATCGCACACATGAGTGATTTTTTTGTTTGTACAGTTGAAAAATATGTTTATATTTCACGCATAGATGTATGCATACAGCATCTCTGTATTATATATAGGCACCAGCAGTGGGTACACGGGAGAGGTTGAGGATCGAATTAAGCTGCTCGGAACATTGTCGACTGAGCACTAACCTGGGATTCAAATGCCGGTATAATGGCAGTTGGGCGTGATTATATATATATATACATATATATATATACATACATATATATAACGGCCATGATGCCTTCCGATTCTCACGTGCTGTTTTGCAGTGCCTCGGATCTTATTTGAAGGCTGGAGCGTACAGCAGATATTCGACCTCTCTAAGTCTCCCGGCAAGATGACCTCGCTGGGAAAGGTTCTTACGAAGTTCGCCCAAGAGAGTAACTTTGACGGTTATGTCTTTGAACTCTGGTCACAGTACAACTACCAAGGACAGCTAGCGGAGTGAGTCTAACGAGCATCACAGGTTATCACACAATCTGTAAGGTTTAGCGCTTTTTGCAGTTACTTACACATGGCCACTGAGCCAGACCTTAACGAGAAGGCAAATCGAATTTGCGTCAAACCTAAGTAGAATGCTCTGTCGACGCTTACGATTATGATATTGTTGATAAATTGGTAAATAGAAACGGTTTAAATAAAATGAATCAAACAACGAGGCAGAAAATCGCATTTGACAAAATAAAAGAGAAAAAGGCAAAACAAAAGAAACAAGAATATATATTTGTAGATAGCATGCCTCCTCAAACTGCTCTCTGCCCCTGAGTATATAGCATAGGATAGCAAATATTTACCTATACGCTGCGCACAACCTCAACTGTTTCTTGGTAGCGGATAGAGCTAACTATTAAACATCTTATAAATGGCGTGCTAAACATGGCACTTTAGCGCGTGTCTGCTGCTGCCAGTAAAGGGGGTGCACTGCGTTTCAGAGAGGTGACTGAGCAAGCCCCTGTATGCGTTATTACGCCAGTTGTATGCCAACTGGCGGTTCTTAGTAGAGTAGCTTAATTTCTCATTCCATTGCACGACCAATAGAAGCGGCGTTGCTTCTACGTACTGCGAGGGGTAATCTTTGTTTTAAATCATTTTCTTCAAGCTGGTCCCTGTTCACTCTTCAGGCTTACGAACCCAAAAATGCAGCTTGTCGTTACACTGCTAATAAGCGCTACTGTCTTCATGACAATTGGCGCAAAAATTTAGTTGTTTTACAAGTCTGCCTCTTTACGTTTCTTCTTTTTTCCAGCATGCTTATCCCGTGTTGGCGGAGCTATAAATATATATAGCCATTTTCCCTATTTACGCGGCTATGTATATGTATGCTTCTCCTCAAGGTTTAATATTGATTGTCTGTTTGTGCTGTGCTGCGTGTTCATTGTAATCATGGGTGCTTGGAAGTCATCTGATAACGATCATTCGTAAGGTGTCACCCTTATTGAGAGATGCGGGCTTTAGCGTCATCCTCGTCATGCCACCACCACTCTACGACGACAACATTCCGGGCATGTTCTCGCGAAGCCACTTTGACAAGCTAAAGGACCACGTGACCGCCTTCTCGCTCATGACCTACGATTATTCCAGCGCACAAAGGTTTCAACGCACGCCCGTAGATCTGATATATATATATATATATATATAAAGCTTTTATTTCACCATGTATTGGAAGGTTAGGTATATATATATATATCTAGCAGACACGGGCGATAGCCTTTTCTGCAAAATGCCTTTAATTGTTACGATTATTGCAAATGTGTAATTATTAAAAAAATTAAGCTTAATTAGGAATTACTGAATTTAAATAATTTTGCCCCATATACGGAGGTTGGGTGACGAAGACATCTTTCGACTGCTGGTATGCGTTGCAGACCGGGTCCAAATGCGCCACTTGACTGGATGCGTAAATGTGTCGAGTATCTCGTGCCGGCCGTCGACGACTCCGACGACAATGAGGTTGCGATGAAGTACAGACGCAAGATCTTACTTGGACTCAACTTCTACGGCTACGACTACACGGCGCAGGGCGGGGCTACGGCGATTCTCGGCCACCAATTCGTGAAAATGCTGTCCAAGTACAAGCCAAAGGTGCTCTGGAGCGAGCAGTTTGCTGAACACTACGTTCAGATACGAGGGTAGGTCACAGTTTGGGTGTACGCGTCTTCGATTAGTTATTTGTTTTTATTCGTGCACTATTGAGCGTTAGCATATATGCACGATACGGAATGTTTCTTAACTTAGCGCTTAGCCTTATTGTGCGACAGGAACTACCAGAGCCATACAAAGACTGTACAATCGTGCAATAAAGTGTAAAGGGGTTAGGGGTGCTATATATATATATATATATATATATATGCACTGCATGGCTAATAATAATATTGGCGAATTCGTAATAATGGTTGACATGTGATGTGTCAGCCAAAATTAAAAAGGATCGTGCTACGTAGTGCTCGTTGTCGCTGTTTCAGCACAGACTAAAGCATAAATATACTTACGATCGAACCACGTTGTGTTCCAGTTCTGATGGACATCATACGGTGTTTTTCCCGACCCTGAAGTCTATCTCCGCGCGGATCGAGCTCGCAAGGCAACTTAACACAGGCCTTTCGATCTGGGAAATCGGCCAGGGCATGGACTACTTCTACGACCTACTCTAAAACTTCCCACGCATTCCATCTTGCGCTTCGGCTCAGCCGCCTGCTTTTGCCTTGACGTCAAGCTCGTGATGCCTGACAAAGACGGCATGCATCTGTACATACGGACGATCTCGTCTCACATCAATGCAATAAATGCTGCTGTGAGGATTCCACATAGAGGCATTTTTTTAGCTCCTCTCTTATCGCGACTGTCTCTAGACATGATTGCCATACGCGGCCATTATGCATTGAATTGTATGTAATTAAAGGGAACTCGTAGTTGTCTGCTAGTTGTAGTGGCTTCTTAAGCCCAAGAAGTACACGCGCGCTGTATCGCTTGGTGGATGGCTACATATGTAAGTGTCGCCGGGCGGGCTGGCGGGCAAACTTAACTGTAAATTGCATCTTTTTCTCTATCTACTACAGGGGCGCCGTAGTCATCCTCCTATTGTAGCGTAAATGTACTAGCATTTTCTTTCGTCGCCTTCTATAGACAACGGCTTATATAACGGCGCTGCTGTATTTGGGCCAGGTCTTTCACAGACAACGCCTGTGAAATTGCACCAGAACGAGGAATGCCCTAAGTCCCTAGGTTTTCTTATCGTGGTAGAAAAAATCTATAATTTCCTATTGGTAAAACGTATTGGCAGGCGAGGTAGAAAAAAGGATGCTCTTTGCGGATGATCAATATGTTTGCTTTCAGAAGGAGCGCAATTATTAAAGATGCTTGACGCCTCGATATATAAGAAGGGGCCCCAAGAAACGTGATCGTGAATTATACCGTTCCGTATCGCAGTGCTTTGTCGCCTGCACTGTTTTTGAGGGGGTTCTTGTCAGACATATTACCAGTTATATAACCGTAAATAAGGTATTCGATGTGGCACAAACTGGTTGTGTACCTAGTTGGTCTACGTGTACGCGACTACTAGAGATGACGCACGACTGGGCGTTACACAAGAACGCCAACAAGCATTTGGCGTTGGCGTTTTTTTATTTTTCATTGAATTATTTTTTTATCAGAAAAGTGGTTTACATAGTCATAAGGTTGTAGATAACAAACTAAGAGCGCTCAAGATAAATCCGCACAAATGGTTCGGAGAGCTTTACACAGCCATTTTTCCGATTTAAGTAAGAGGACGCCTTAAGCAGCCCGCGCCCGGCATTGTCTGCGTGCCGCAGGCAAGCTGCGTCTCTCGGCTTTCGTACACAATTTTTGTTCTAGATATTAAACTATATACCACCCATTGTTAAATATCCTTTGTACGTACATGATCTAAAACAAATATAGTGCACTTGACTCGTCATGAGCGCACGTCCGGAGTCAGTCGGTTGAGCATTGACAACAGGACGCAGCGTTCGTTCATGGATGTCTCATTTTCGAACACGGCTTCCCCGAGCTATACTACTTACTCCTTTTGTCGACACCTCCAACTGCCAATGTGGTGCGTGTTTTCCAAACTTTATACTGTAAACCCGTATGGCATCCACATTTGTGTAAATACATAGGTATGATTGGAGGTTAACTTAGAGAGACTCCGCAGAAGATGCGACTTCGAACCGAACGACATTGTGGAATAGAGACACCCAGGAATAGTAACAACTGGTTCTAGCTCAACTAGTGCGCACCTTATTGCTCTCGTACTGATTAAGTGCCACCGAACAGTAGCAGAAACCAAATAATGTATGCGCCCCGATGCACTCTAAGAACGGAGCACCTCACTAATATGTACGCCGGGCGCGTAGCCAGAGACATTCACGACAGGGCGAGTGCGCAGGTCCCTCCTGCAACCAGTCTTTCCTAACCCTTTAATTCGTGAATAAAAGATCTTATCTTCTATTCTAAACTGAAAAAAAACGACAACGCTGAAGACAAAGGACCTATGTCTGGTTGTTCTGCCTTCGACTCGATGAACTGGAATGTGATAGTAAATAAGCTAGAGGAAAAGGGGATTTCCCGGTATCCCTCACGGACAATTGCGAGCTATCTGAAAGCCCCAAAACAACAAAAACAGGTGAACTCAACTGTGCTGGTCTGCCCCGACGAGCACTTTCTGAACCACCGCCAGGACATGTTCGGGCAAATTTGCATCCCTTTGATGCCAGAAGTTTTTGCTCTGAACTTAAGAGCGACACCAACGACGACTTGCCCTTTTCTATTATGTTCCCGCCTTCACAACTAACATAACAACCGCAACACTATACCTAAGGAAAGACAACAAGGCTGTACGTTCCTTAGCAAAATACTTTATTTACAGATATAATATTTATATATGCATGCCCATAGTGCAAATGGCAACAGTACTAACGGAGCTAGCTAGCTATAGGCCGCAATAACCCCTGCTAGATCCGAACGACCCATGACGGAACGACAAAAGTCACTCTAACGAAGATGTCGGTAGGTCAATAAAACGAGCTTTGACTGAAATCGAACGACTGCTGTGGTAATGGCGCAGCAATGTGATTAAGACGAGTGCGACAAAACTATGATGAATTCGGAGAACTCTTTTTGTGAAGATTTTTTTGATGACCGTTGCCCTGATGCCGTGAACGGTTGTCATAGCGCAAGGCGACGACCGACAAGGTTAACAAACACGAACGTGCGTGGCGGGGGATGTCATGTTATGATGCCACACCGTTCCACAGCGGAACGAACGGAAAAATCGCTCCTAACGTTGATAACGACAACAATGATGATAATGCTCCCATCTCGGAACGTCTCGGAACCGACTCATGCCACGAGAACTGGGCCGGCTAAGACAGAAAAACGTCCGTAAAAGCCATCGCAAGGCAGCTCAACGCAACCCACGGACTAAGACGCTCTCCGATCCGCGCCAGTTTCCAGAACGCGCTCCGAAATCTGCAGACCAGTCCGTAAGCTTCGATTAGACTCCAGTGCGATAAGAATGTTAATATTGTTATATATATATATATATATATATAAAGTACGCACCCCTGTTTGTTCTTGTCGAGCAGAGCTGGATACAACGAGCGAACGTAGGCGCAGGTGCAAATCAAGAGTAGAATCACCGTCAGGAGCGATTGGAAGTTGAAGAATGCCGACTGAAAAACAACGACAGGTACAACGGCACCAACCGCGGTCATGTGAGAATAGATACTGACCAAACAGTTGAATAGTATTCGAGGTCTGATATATGTGACAAAATGCTCAAAAATTGGGTCTCCCGATTACCACCTCACCGAAATCTCATTATGTATTACAGTAATTTTTAACTTGTCTTTTTAACTAAAGTAGATCTGATTTGAAAATCTAACGTACATTTTGAAAGACTCTATGTATGTATATGTGTCCATGGTATATCCTTACGTATTCACCGAGGCAAACAATCTTCGCATATAGATAAACATACTAATAATATTGTTATTTATTATAAACATGAATTATGGGACACACCATCTTTGTATTGTATTAATCGGGCATGGCCGATTATAGCCCACTCTATAACCCCATCTTAATTGGAAACCACAAAAACAATCTGAAGGTTCTGGAGTTAAAAGCACAACATTCAAATATAAAGCCATATCACAAAAAAAGGACATTTGGGTGAGCTTTCGTAAAACGTGCTATTAGCGGAAATCCTCCCCCATCACAATGTAACTACATATTTTTACCACGCACGTTGTCTTAATAAAAACAGGGTCTGAACCTCCTGAACCTTTTAGAAAGCGTTGCTACAGCTAGAATATTAAAAGTTGTGTTATTGCTCATACAAATTGGCGACATACTTATACAGTTATGTCATATGTGCACAAAAGTGCCGTCTTTAGCAGGGGTCATATATGTCCACTCTAGAGGTGTGTTCCGTGTTTCTGTGTCGCCCTCTGCGTGGGTGGTGTCTCTACGCAGGCCCATCGTATCTTGATTCCCACGACGGTCCCCACAATCCGGTTTAAAATTCTGTCCAGTGTCAAGACCGCAGATCGCCAGTGAAAGCTATTGCGTAAGAATCTCAAGGACTCGGCTGAAGTCAGTCCTTGGAAATAGCAGGAAAACTGCTTCCGCTAGGTAAATTACTACCAACAACTGTCCAGAAATGTCTCAAACGCAAGTGGTTGCGGTAACTAAAGTAATATTGAGGTAAGCATATATATATATATATATATATATATATATATATATATATATATATACAGGGTGTTGCAGGAATATTTGAAGCCCGATATACAGAATTGTAGAGCTCGTTAAAGCAAATATTTTTTCCAATGGAACATGGTCTCTGAGAAGTCTTGTTTCGGAGTGAGAGCGATATTACTACAATTTGTGACACTGGATTTTTGCCCGACATAGGAGCACAAAATGTGCTGTTGCGAGACAACCAGTCCTAGACAGAAACTAACCTTCCTAGACAGAAACTAAGCACACCATCGTGTTCGTGATAAAATTCTGCTCCATCTGAAGAATATGCAAGCCCGGTCAGAAGACGCGACATGGTCGCTTAAAAGAGAATTCGCCAAAAATAAAGTTCTTTATTAGCGTTCACGCCAAATACTTTAGAATCATAACCCTACAACCACTCACAGCGCTCAAAACGGACATATTCAGCCAATGCGCAATTCATGGCGATCATTTTGGTACCAAACTTATGGCAATGCGAGCTGTGGTTGCGGAGTAATTACGATTTTTCGGAGGGCATGTCCAGATTAGGTGCATGTAAAATGACTGTGTGGCGACGTTCACTACCGCCGATGTGTCGCGCGACAGCCGCAGCGCGTCATTTTTCATGCACTTAATCTGGACATGCCCTCCGAAAAATCGTAATTACTCCGCAACCACAGCTCGCATTGCCATAAGTTTGGTACCAAAATGATCGCCATGAATTGCGCATTGGCTGAATATGTCTGTTTTGAGCGCTGTGAGTGGGTTAGGGTTATGCTAAATATTGCGTGACGTAATAAACTTTATTTTTGGGATTCTCTTTAACGACCATGTGCGTCTTTACGGGCTTGCTTCTCAATGGAGCAGAATTTTATCCGACACGATGTTGAGTTTCTGTCTAGAGACTGGGTGTCCGCACAGTGTGCTCCTATTCGGCAAAAACCAGTGTCAATTGTAGTATATCGCTCTCCTCCAACAAGACTCTCAGAGACCTGTTCCATTGAAAAATTTTGCTTTAACAAGCTCTACATTCGTATATCGGGCTCAATTTCTGCATGTATAATGGTTGCTGTACCTATTCGAGTCTAGGCGTTGTGGTTATCATAGCAAAGTTCAGTCGTCAGCACTCCAATGCATGAGAAATATAAGAAGGAGAACTCAACAAGATCTTCTAGGAAGACATTTATTTCCGGCGTTCACGATTTAAGACTAATGGCCATGTACATGCACACAAAAAGCATATATAACAACTATCATACAGTAGCCATAATATATACAGAATATATATAGCTCTTGTGAGCAAACTGTACAGAAACATATCTTGCAGAATATATATATATATATATCAACTATCTCTAGCGAGCGAACTGTACAGAAAACGTTTGGGAAAGACAAAGTTGGATGGCCTCAAAACGCCCTCAAAATGTGATGTCGTACCGACGCTACTTAGGCATTAGCGTTGCGGCAGAGATCTGGCTTTTCTGATTCTCGGAGCTTAGATTGCACGAGTCGAATGTGCGAGGAGACCCTTAATGATCTCGATGATTTCATCCCTAACGTTTGATGAGCAGATCGTCTACGGTCAATCGTTGCGTGCTCCACCGAGAAGCGGGTGCACATTTCCCACCAATGTGAGCACAAAGAGCTTGAGTCTACCGCGCCGCGCGAGAGAGACAGATTGCGGTCTTCGGAACGATCCAGTTACAACAGCCGTTAGTTTGAGCAGCCTATTTTCGAACTCCGAAGACGCCCGAACTGTTGTTTCTCGTAGTTCGGATGGCCTTGACGATACGGGTTCGTTCCGAAACACGCTTGCCCATGGCGATCAACTTGGCGCGTTCGCCGCACGATAGCAGGAGAGTCGCAGACGTGGGGGCGGTGTTGCTCAGAACGACACGAACGACGTCGGCTGAGCTCGGCGGGGGCAGCGCTTCCTGATGCAGGCGAACGTTAGTCGACCACTGTTCGGCCTGCGTCGGCGGTACCGTATCGACGACGACGTTCCGGGGAACAATGACGTGCAACTTCGAGTGTGGCGCCACAGTAACCATCTGCGGATTGTGGGTCATCGTCACGTCGGACTCAACCGACTCGGTGGTTCGTGAATCGACTTCGGACTGCGGCTCTAACTGTTGCTGTTGTTGTTGTTGCTGCTGCTGCTGCTGTTGGTAATGATGGTGCTCATAATGATGTCCGTCCTTGTCGTGCTGCAGTTGGTCCGCCGCCGAAGACTCGTCGTTATGTTCCATCACCGTTTGATTGGTGACGCCATCAGCAGAGTGGCAGCTGGTCAGCTCTGCACCCGTCAGCAGACTGGATACGAGATTCTGCATCGATCGCAGCCGATTCATATACGTCTTCAGCGATTCGTCGGTCTCCGGCCGAAGTAGGGCCTCCTTGAGGCGGGCCACCTCGCCGCTAATCAGCTCGAGCTTGTTCAGATGCTGCGGCAGTCGACAGCTAAGCGGTGAGCTGACGGCGGAGGTCGGCGGTTGTTCGGCAGCCTCCTCTTCGGATTGGAAGCCCTTCCTGCGAAGGAACGCAGCGATGGCGTGGATATGATCACAGATAAAGCTCTCCTGCTCCCACCAACACGAGCAGGTGTACTCGTGTACGCACAGCGAGCAGCACGTACAACGGGACTCGCAGCCGGGCTGGCAAATGCGGCCGGTCGGAATCACCGTAAAATCGCCGCCATTCGACTTCAAAACGAACTCCTTCGACGGAGCCTGGCTGATGACGTCGGTGGCGGTGGTGGCGGCGGCGGCGGCACTGGCCTGGCTGCTTTCCTGATCTTCAGTGTTCAGTTGGACAACAGCCAGTCGATAGTTGACGTTGTGCGGCGACGAATACGACACCAGACCCTCGACGATCTTTCCTCCCCAACGGTTCATCAGCATGTGGTCGAGAAAGAGCGCCATCGTCGTGTGCTCGCGTTCAAACTCGCCATAGATCGACGCACACTCTTCGTCGACGTAGCACGGCGCCCACAGCAGACTCCGGCTGGCGAACTGCGACTCGAACAGCTCGACAAACGGCTGCGCCACGTTCTCCGACACGAGGACGTCCTGCACGCAGGCGAGGTGTCGGCCGAACTCCTTGACCGAGACGGGCATACGGAAGAGGTCGTCGAGAAGCGGATAGACCGCGAGTGCCTTCGACAGTTCGTCGGCGTGCTGCACGAGGGCCAGCTCGAGCGTGTGCTTCATCTGCCAGAGATTGACGTGCCGTTTGGGCACCCTGTCGCGGCCGAACGTGTGCAGAAAGTGCACAAAGTACTCGTCGTGGTCGTCGGAGAAGAACAGATCGCAGTTGAACTTGCCCGTCTGCCCCACGACCGCATAGTAGAACGTCGGAATGTACAGCTGCGGCTCGAGTGAGCTCGTGATGAACCAGGCCAGCGGAAACACCAGCGGGCCGCCATCGTCGTCCTCGTTGCCTTCGTCGTTGTTGGCGGCCTCGCCGTCAGCGCCCGACCCATGTGTAGCCGTGCCATTATTGTTCGGGTTGGCCTGGTGACCGTGGCCGCCATGTTCCCGAGAGTCATCACCGCCGCCACCAACGCCGCCACCGCTGACCTCGCCACACTCACCGCCGGCCGCCGTGCTGCGCACGTAGCAGTTGAGCGTGACGATGCTGAAGCTGAACTGGGTGACCGTGTCGACGCAGACCGCCGCGATGCGTGTCGCGTACCGCTCGAACAGCTCGAGCTGGTTGGGCGTCAGCACGACGGCGTAGAACTCGGCCGGATCGAGCCCGTCGACCTCGGCGCCGATCGGCTTGTGCACGAGCACCATGCTCGGCGCGCTCTCGAGCACGGCGCCGACCGCCGCGAACAGGCAGTTGGCGACGTTGTCGGTGAACTGCCGGCCGAAGCACTGCTCGATGTTGCGCACGTCGGCCGACGACAGCCGGGCGAGCGGCGACGCCGGATGCGCCATGTGCTTCAGCAGGTCGGCGACGCGGTACGCCGGCTGGCCGAGCTGGATGAAGCGCGCCACCCGGCAGCGGTGCGACGGCAGCAGCGACATGAACTGCTCGTCGAGTTCGTGGCCGTAGTGCGACACGCAGCCCTCGATCTCGACGTGTCCGTAGGGCCGTTCGAGTACGCGCAGATGCAGCACGCACTGCACGCCCACCTTGAGCGGGCCGTGAGCGCGTTCCTTGCGCAGCCGCAGCGGGGTGCTCTTGCCGCGACACTTGCCGCTGCGGTGGCACATGAACTGCATGCGGGTGCCGGTGCGCGGGAACTGCTTGCTGCCGCACGTGCGCACAAAGCGGGTGCCGGTCGCCTCCTGGTACTCCTCCATCCAGGCGTAGAAGCGCGGCACCGTCATGAACAGCATCGACAGCTGGTCGAGCTGCAGCTGGTGGACGCTCTCGAGGTGCGCGCACAGGTCGGCCTTCGAGTGGAAGACGGCGTCGCAGTTCGGCTCGAGGCACGCCTGGTCGGGCGACGCTTTCTGCGAGGCGGCGGCAGCGGCGGCCGCCGCTGTCTGGTGCGCCTTACGCATGTGCGACCGAAGGCCGTCGCGAGTTCTGTAGGCGCGCTGGCACTCGCCGCAGCGGTACAGCAGGTAGGTGTCGCCGCCGGCCTCGGAGGCGCCGGACACGAGGCCTTGCGGGCCTGCTGCGGCGGTTTGCAGGGTCGACTGGGCCTCTTCTGTTTCTAGCGTCGCCTCCGCCGTCGCCGGCGGATCGCCAGCATCAACAACGTCCGCGCCGACAGCAACGACTGCGGACGAGCCGTCATGCACGAGGACGTGCATGTGCTGCTGTTGCTGATGTCCCCTATTTTCGTCTTGGTCCTCAACCTCATCGACTTCTTCCTCCTGCTCCTGCTCCTCCTCATCGTCGTTTTGCATGTGCCCTTCATCTTCGGCAACGTGTTCGTCCTCCGGGCCGCCGGATTCTGAAGTCACCGGCGGTAGCGAGAGCTGCTCGAGTTGAACCGTCTCGAATTCCTCCATCTCCTGTGAGGAGTCGCCCTTTTCTTCGTTCATGACGATGAACGTCAGGTGGATCGGAACATCGACAAAGACTCGTGCTCCACGTGCAACCACGAAAACAACGGCAATACCAATACCAACACCAACGAAGGCAGCAACTGAGATCGCAAATCACTGCAACAGCTTTTGGTTTTGTTTTTGCTGCTGCTGCTGCTGTTGCGGAAATTGTTGCTAGCATTATTAAGTCATGGTTGAGATCAATTTCGGCATAACGCAGCTGCTGCTAAAGCGTTTGCTGATGACTTTCAACGGCACTGTAGCAGGTGGCGCGTTCGCCCTTGTCGTTGTTGTTCTTGCTAGTGGTCTTGGTGATGTTGTTGTTGTTGTTGCTGATGCTGTTCTTGTTGTGGTGGTTGTTGTTCTTGTTGAGGCTGCTGTTGTCGTCGTGGTCGGCCCGTCTTGAGAGCTAATCCACGAGTCAGCCGATCCATTGAAGTGCGCGTTGTTAGAATGGGAAACCAAGTAACGCCTCGCTCGATATTGCACCAGTGTCTATGGTGCCCTTGGCCACAATGCGTTTCGCCCTACATAGTGCAGAACGCGTTCTGACATTTTTTTCGTTCGATGAACAACTACACACGATGAACTGCTGCGAGTTCTAATCTGCTGTCACGGTTTGATGCTACTACATCTATGAATAATGCAACACTATCCATATAAGCTACTTTCGTATTACTTCGCTAACCCTTTCGTTTTATTTCGCTAGTTGTTTCGTTGTTCGTCGCTTCTCCAATTCGTTCTACTTCGGCTCAAATGCAAATACTACTTCTACGGCTCCGACTCGACTACACCAAATCCCAATACCAAAATCAACTGACACTTCTGCAACGATGATAAACTCCTCGATCATCATCGATGCTTACGAGTTCTCATTCTTATTATTCTCATCATCATCATCACCATCATGATTATTTTACTGGCGGCACCAGTAAACCCCAAGGTTCCAACGGCGGAACAATGTCACCGAGGCGAGGGGGCACTTCCACCCGCTGCCCACCCAGCAGCACCCGGTGATTCCGGCGGTCCGGCGGCCCACCAGGGCTCCCACCAGATCTGTCTCCTTCTTCTTGTTCTTCTTTTAGTACTGCTCGGCCGGCTAAAGGTCCACCGAGAAACAGATGACCGAAACGCTACAACGACAGCGGTGATGATAGCCGGGGGCGACGACGACGACGACGACGATCAATCGTCGACCGGCCCCGTTTAGCGCTCGATTATTCGAACTTGAATCTGGCCGAAAGTCGGCATTTAGTTTCGGCAACCCTAACGTCCTGCACTTAGCGGCCGGATGGTTGATTGTTCGTTCGTTCGGTCGGTTGGCGGTTGGTTGGCCGGTTGCTCGGAGGGTAGACAGCTGGCTCTGTGTCAACACCGATCATCAAACATTCAACCAGCCACGACCCTCCCTTTCCTCCCACTCACAGACGGGCAAAACAACTCCCGCACAGCTCGAGTACGCGGTACACAGCGTACGGGCGAGCACGAGACGCAACGAAACGCGATCAGCACGCGATTATCACCACCACCACCACCACCACCACTACCGCTGTTGTTCTGCTCGTCGGTTTTGTCTTGTTGTTTTGTTCACCGCAGACAGGCGGCACTCGTCGGACTAGCTTACTGGACTAGGCTCGACGGGACTGTACTAGAATTAGGCCCGCTGGACTTCTTGCTCGCAACGGCGGTCAACAATGAACGTTCGTTCGTTCGAATATTGCTGTGCCGTCTCGTCAGTCACTGACTGCAGTTCGGAATTCGTGCGTTCTGAATGGTGATAGCCGCCATTGGGAAGAGCACTTACAACTGAATGAAAGTTAGAGACAGAGCGGGCGCGCGAGAGACAGAGAGATAGAGAAGAGTTGACGGGTGGGTTGGTGGTGGTGGGAAACAGGCAAATGCATATAATTCACACACCACGATACACTCGCACAGAATCATCACAACAACAGATGATGATGATGATGACGTCGTCGTTGTTGTTGTTGCCGATGGGCGCCGCCATCTTGTCTCGGAGCTGTTTCGAAGAGTACGCGGCGGTGATGGTAGGCTCTTCGACCCAACCCGGCCCGTTCTTCCCTTCCAGCTGAGAGTTGCCACCGATAATCTAGCTGCTCGTTCTGTTACGGCGCCCGCGCTCAAAACATTAATTGCAGCAACCCCAACAACAATAACAACCCCAACAACAACAACAACAACAACAACAACAACAATACTAGCCGCAACAACAATAGGATAATATATTAAGTATTATACCACGTTCAAGTACACTCGTTCATACGTTAACAACTCGCATCCACCTTTCGCCTTGTGCATACACTGCTTAGGTAAACGACAAATTGACGACACAGGGACGAAATCGATTGAGTAAACTAAAAAGACGTCGAAATCGATTAAATAAAACAAATAGTGTCCAACTTGTTAAATGTAGACACTAAATGCCGCCCTTTGGGACTTCACTGAAGGCGCATATATGGTAGCAGCGGTTTCAGTTCAAATAAATCAAAGAAAACGGACGTCTTTCCATGCCAGACAGAGACGTGTGTCTTGTAAATAATATACTTAGTAAAATGTATATAATTACATCAAACATAAAGGCTATGTCATTATCGAGACTGTGACGACAATCACCCGAAACGTTTATTGCCTAGTTCGTTGTTGGCTGTAGTGAGTTAATCGAGGCGTGAAAAAAAAATTCAATTTCATACTTCGTAGCATCATAACAACAACCGGGTAAACCGGGCACAACACCGATTGCCACAGATCGATATCGCGGCATGCATGCAATCATGTTTAAAACTTATTGCAACTTTATGGTTAATCTTATTGACTTAATTGACTGATATTGGTGATAAGGGCCTGTCATTCATACGACAGTACTCACCATGGTTCCGTCGCTGGCTGGCTGCAGGTGGATGGGAAGAAAGAAAGGAAGTCAGCCGAAAGGAAACGTCCGCCGACAATTTGAATATTTGTGTCGTCGATTGCCGTCAACCAATTCAATCTAGCACAACTGAGTAGTAGTAGTGAGTTATCAGGATGTTTTGTTTTGGTTAACTTAACTCGCTGTCATTGATCACTTTACTGCCGTTGTTCACTCGACCACCACCACCACCAGCACCATTTGCCACCACGACAACAGCTGACCGGTCGGTGTTCCCGTAAGAGTTGGGTAAACAGTAGTAAGATTAGCAGAAGCAGTCAGCCGAACGCGTGGTTGATGATAGTGATGATTACGACGACGACAACAACGCTGACAGTGATCGTTTACATACGTAAACTTTCATCTACGTCAGGTTCTCCCTTTCTCTACAGAGAGCGCGCACCAGTTACTCGCAATCTTTGAGCGGTTGCGTGTTGTTGTTTGTAGTTGCTGTTGTTGTTGTTGTTGTTGTTAATGTTTTGCCTGAACGAGGAGAGTCTGCGTTAATCGGGCAAGTCGCAAATTAAGTTGACCCGACTACCGCACAGAATGCACTTGTTGATACTCCCGACGGTACGACCCACACCAAATATGCCGCCAGTGTCATCGGCAGCCAGCTGTAGCGTGCATCGTTGTGTGGATTATTGTAGTAGTCGTTGTGGTAGTAGACGGAGGAGTCCAATATAAATGAATACGAAGCTAATAAAAATCTTCAATATAAATCTGAGATAAAAGATGGATGATAAATGCGTTCCGTTATGAACGGAGCACATAGAAAAACTTCATCCGCAGTCACCAATTGGCTCGTAACAGTCCGACTTATACCGACGAGGATCCGAACAATAATAACAACTTTGCTCGCAACGTAACGCCCGAAGCAGGTTCAAACAAACAACACACCTCGTAGCGTTTCGTACTAGCCTAAGTCGAAGCTAGTAAGAGCTAGTTGTTAGAATATTAATTATTATTATTAGTATTATTAAACTGATCGAATCATCATCATCGGAAAGACTTGCGTCCGCGGTGGGTACTGATCAAGCGTCGAGTTTCGGAGCACCGCCGCGTACTTGCGGGTCGGGGCTAGCTCGGTGGCAGGCTACGGCACAAATCCCCGGTTTTTTCTCATCCTCGGCCGGTTCTTCTGCTAACTCTGCACGTCTTTGCCTTCACGTCGTCCACAACATCAGCCAAGCAATCAACCGACCCCACAACAAACCCTTACCATCGGTAATGTTTCTCGTTTCTGTCCCTGCACCAATACAGAATAGCAGAACACACACGCACAGCAACAAGAGCAACAGCTCCGTATACCTCGGTTGAAAACAAACAAAGCTATATGCCTATGAACCAGCGGCGCGGCGGCAAAGATGATGTTGTCTTAATGTTATTGTTGTTGTGGTTGTTGTTGTTGTCGTGTTTTGATGTTTGGCTGTTGTTGTTGCTGTTTTGTTATTACAGAACAACAAACACCTCGGTTGACGCACAATCGGCAAAGCGGCAGCCAGCTTCTGGAATCGCGTTGACGCTTGCGAATTTGCGCTTGGCCGGTCGATGTGACACTCCGAAGCTCAGGACGTGTGTGACGACGTGATAATTAGTATTCGCATATCAGCATCACCATTAATTAGGGATCGTGTGGCCACCATTTCTCCCGCGTCTTGTGTCATTTTTTCCTCCTTCGCCGCCTTCTTTGTGAACGTTGTCGTCGTATTCGTCGTCGTTAGTGCTCTGAGTGTGAGTTTAGTGTGAGTAGAGTGAAGCGGGAGTTCATAGAGGAGTTTGATAGAGTAAGTGAATAAAGTCGAGCGTGGGTGGAGTAAAGGCGGGTTGTTGCGGGTAACTCCAGAAATTCCTGTCTGTATCGGTGGCCGGTCTTCTGACAGCTTGGCTCACCTCCTTCCTAGCCGTCCTAGCGGTGGCGCGGGAGGGTGAAGCTGGTGTTGATGGTGGTGTTGGTGGTTTGTGTTTACCGCCTTAGTGTCTCGACGGAAGGCGTCGAAGAGTAGAGAAGAAATGGTATAACATCGTATAATATGTCATCACCGCGGTGCTAACTGTCAACATCAACCGCAGCAGCAGCAGCATGAGATCTAGTCAATGAAGAAATAAACGTAGAGTCTGAGCAGTTGTCAACCCCTCGACTGCCCGCCTCCCCCCCACCTTCACCGAGACACCCCTAAACATATAGTGGAAGCGTAACAAAGACGGCAGCTTTACCTGTCGAACGTTTCGCCGCTACCGCACGCATTACGCATAAATATATCTTCTCGCTCTTCGCGCTCAGTACGCTTTACGCCGACCTCAGCAACAACAACAACAACAACAACAGCTACATCAGTCATCGAAGTTACAGTCTTCGATGACGACAACAAGAATATAACAAATGCAACGGCGAACGCCTTGAGACGTCACTTGAGACACCAAACGGTGACACTACTAGCCGCTGTCCACATTGTGAGTGAGGCGCACGAAGTGACCACACTACGCCGAGACCGATTCTTCATCATCATCCTCACCCTCATCCCCATTTCCGCCACCGCCGTCGCCGAAGTCATGACGACAGATTTCTACTTACCGAAAGGTTGGAGACGCGAGGAACAGGCACGACGGCTTGGCCTCTCAGCTGGAAAAGTCGATGTCTTCTATTACGGGTAAGTCTTTGTTGATATATATATATGTATATATATATATATATATATATATATATAAAGAGAGAGAGAGAGTTTTTTTAAGGTTTTTGTTTGCCTATAGAAGACGTAACAATTGTCTCCTTATGACCGTATACGCCGGGCCAAATACATGAATGACAATTATATAGATACCATATATGTACTATTTATAGATATTAACTGGCTCACAAATCCACTAAAATTCGGTCGTCCTCTTTGTCCGTTGTCAGGGGTGGCAGCAGTATATATATATATATATATATATATATATATATACATATATATATATATATATATATATATATATACTGGATAGGACAGAAAGTAACTGTAATTTTAACATTTAAAAGCAATTTAACAATTTAATTATTTAACCGTTTCTATTTATTATGTTAGCTGCAACATTCGATTTCTGTGGCAAACAAATTCTGGTTTCTGCATCTCGAGGAATGTCCCCAAATGAGTTTTGCTGCTTTTGGTGACGTGAATTTCTTACCATGTAAATTGTTCTGCAGACATCTGAAGATGTGGTAGTTCGATGGGGTGATGTACGGTGAGAGCGGCAAACGTTTCTAATCGAGGCTTGCTATCTTGCGGGGGGAGTTGTTCACAGTACGTATCCGTGTCTATGGGTTGGCCACTAGGAAGAAACTCGTGCTGGGCAATGCCATGTCTATTCCACAAACAGAGAACGAAATCTTGTGCAAATGGATTTTTCTATTTTGCGTCTTCCGGGAAGGACCTTCCACGTTTCACATTTCGTACGATACTAATTTTTCATCACAACAGTTCAATCCTAGAACATATACTCGTTGTGTATGGCAAGTCAAGAAGGCAAGTCATTTTGCTAGATGCTCAATCTTTTGCACTCGTTCAAATCACGGGGTACCCAATGGTTCGACTTTGACACGAAGCCATGGGCGCGAGGGCAAGTGACGATGGTTGTGTGACAAACCCCGAAGTCCATGGTTAATTCACACGTAGTCACTCCAGGACTCTTTGCACAGTTTTGCGCAAGTGGCCGTCCGTAACTGTCTTTTTTCGCTGTCCATGTCGACAGGATAGCAAAAACAACGAGTGATATCACAGTGAGATACTTTGCATTCGACAGTCTTTCACGGTCACACTTATTTCTGTTCTGTAAACATAGCATGCTTTTCAGAGGCGTGGCCAACACATCTAAAACTTCACTTTCTAACCATTATATATATATATATATATATATACGCTATATCTAACACATTTCATTCTAACTTTGATGACGGCGACGAACAATACCATCATCAACTACAACAACAATAACAGACCCGACGGCCAGCGGTATCGATCGAAGCAGCAACTAGCTCGGGCGTTGGGTCATTCTGTCGACCTGACAGCGTTCGACTTCCGTTCGGGCAAGTTGAACCCTGTGGCCGCCTCCAAGGCCCGCCAACAGGCCCGATCCAGCAGCGGCGGCGGCGGTAGCAGCAGCGGAGGAGGCGGCGGAAGCGGGGGCGGCGTGACCGCGGGCGGCGGCATAGCCAGCGGTCCATCGTACGAGTACCTGCGTGGCCTGAAGGCCGAGGCGTGTCTCGTGCCGCCGATCCGGCAAACCGCCTCGATCTTCAAGCAGCCCGTCACCGTGGTGCATCATTCTGACAAGCAGTCGCAAAGTGCACAGCAACAGCAACAACAACAATCGCTCACGAAACACGACGTTAAGAATGCCGTCTCGGATAAGGCTAAGCAGGTACGTAGCAGGTAGCAGCTACACAGGGGGCTTCTTAGAAATAGATTCTCAGATCGACAAAGGAGGGTACCTGTTGCGAGTGATGAAACGTTGGAAAATTACCTGTATTTATTGTTGTTTAGCCATGCGATGCCATGCATTCAATAAGTACGCGGCTCCGCTTGTAGGTTGTCGATAATTATTACGGACGGACGTGATCTTTCGGACGTAAGATCGAAACCGACAAATCTGCCGAGCTGGAGAAGGAAATGTTTTCTACAGCGTAGCATTTTGTGCTTAGTAGTTCATGATTAGCTAGCCAGCATACAAATGTATCGATCGATAATCTTGACTAGATAACTGCTACAAATTGATAAAACAAAACCTGCGCTCTTAAGGTGATGCTGTCGATGGTGCTGTTGTTCAGTTTCTGCCTTCTAAATACATGTTTGGTCGGTGCCCGGAACCACCCGTGTGATGCGGAAGCGACACTTGATAAATGCGAACAACTTTTACTTTGAGTTATTTAGCATATTATGATTCACACGCAGTGTGCTTTCTTGAGGTTATCGTAAAATAAAGACACAGACACAATAAAAGCAATGAAACGTTACCTTACATACAACTAGTAGAGCCAGTTGTATGTAAGGTAATGTTAGGTTGCGTACATGTGTTTATGCACTGCCACTATTTAGATGATGCATCTGCTATCGGTCAGACGATGCATCTGCTAGCGGTCAGATTTTTTTCTGTGTAGGTTGCGATTGTTTCATGCCAACAAGCAGGAAGTTACTGTACCGGGTTTACTCTGCGTTTGTTTGTTATTGTTTTTCGATAATCACTTACTTGTCGGTCAATGTCATGAATGAATCAATCACAAATGCATATCGTGATGTAGCGATGTATTCGTCACGTGTGCCGTGGCCGATCGAAACAATGCAATCAAAACGACTTGTAGCTGGCGCCATCTGGGCGCAGAGTATGCGATTCATTACGACTGATTACTGTGCGATTGTCGTCGCGTGCATGTGTCATGACCGGATGTAGCATACGTTCACTGAAGTAATTATTTACTGCTGTTGTTGTTGTTGTTCTTGCTGAGTTATCTTGTCGTCACGGCGGCTGCCACTGTTGCTGATGTTGTGTTTGCTAACTGTTTATTATGTATGCATTGTGTTGCTGTTGTCGTTCTTGTTGCTGTTGTGGCTCTATGTGTTTTCGCGGACCCGACAGCCGTTCCAGCTCTTCTGGGAGCGACGCCTACAAGGATTAGCGACGAGTGACCGCAATGGAGTCGCCCATTCGCCGCTCGAGCTGCCTCGCGGCATCCGAGGCATCTCGCACGACCTCAGCAAGGACACGCTGCTGCGGAGTGTCGCCACCGCGCTGCACGTCTCGCAAGGGCCGGTCGTGGGCCAGCTGCACGCCAAAGGCCAACAGGATCGCCACCCGGCCGTCTATATCAACCCTGATCAGCCCCTCGTACAGGTAAATATCGGCCGATCACACAGTAGAACCAGCGATTTGTGTCTGTACGCTGAGCGCGACCGACCACTTGCGTCTCTCGTATCTCTTCGGGTCTTCTCCAAGCATCATCTGGCGCTCGCCAAGCAGCGTTATCGGGCTATCTGACTCACTGACTTACCGGCTGGCTGGCGTAGTAGTAATTTCTTAGTAAAAAAATCATTTGTCATCGATATGGCCCTGAGGCGATCCAACCACCATGTGCATACGCGTATACGGCAGGTACAATTTTTCCTAGTTGTACTCCTGCTGCTTGTATCTCAGCTGGCTACGATCAGCCATCAGCTGTCATTACTCGCGATCTGCGTGCATTGTCGCTTGTACAATGCCAACTACTGTCTCGTACCGTTCGAGTACTGCGTGTGCAAACGCCGATGCTCGACGACCTACTGTGTTTGGGCCTGTCAACGTACCCCTACTACTACTACAACCACGACACCTGCACCTACGACGACTGTTGTCTCTCTGTATGTGTGTGTATATATATAATAAGTATATATAACAATGAATGCATGTTCAGCTAAACGGAAGATCTATAGTGCATGGCCCTTTACGAACGCCTACATCACCACCTTTTCTCTGTCTTTTTCTGTATCTGTGTGTGTGTATGGGTGTTTGTTAATTCGTTTTACCGTTTCGCTGAGGCTTATGACAATGTTTTTGTACAATGAGACTTACTACCTTTGCCACTATCACGTTTATTTCAACCTGTAGTTGGATTTGTCGGACACCGTTTAAATGCCGGTGGTGACGATGATGATCATTATGATAAATGTATATATGCGTGTGTGCAGAAGGCTTCATCAGTGCTGTTACGCTGTACGCTGTACATCCGCGTTGTACTCGACAACTTTGGTTTCGTATTCGGCTTAGGAGGAACATATATGTATTATTTACTTGCAGGCAGGTAGTAGTGAAGAATTGAGTGTGCAGCAATTGCCGCCACTACCGCCATTACCAGAAATGTCTATGTTGTTGTTGATCGTGCTGGTGGCTTGTTGTACCCAACAAAGAAACGCTTCCACTTCGTTCGCCCTTACGAGGTCAGGTAACCGTCGTTGGACGCGTTAAGTCGGCGACTACAACACAGTAGTCGACGTAAACCAGGGCACGATGCTCCTTGCCCGGTATACACCAGCTATATATATATATATATATATATATATATATATATATTTGCAGGTAGACGAGCCAGCCTATTAAACTGGCGATTGTAACTTGCGATTGAAAGTTGTACACAATCGGTATTGCGTTGGTGTATAATTGCCGTTCTAGTGCGAGATTCCAAGTGTGAAGCCGTCCAGCCTAAAGTCGGATTTCTAATACCAACAATGAGAGCAATTTCTTTGACCTTCAACAACAACAAAATTACTTCAACTGACCTGCAGTGGCCCATGAAGTCAATAAGTCCGCCACCTTGCAACCGGATCAAATATGAACCTCTTTGCACGTTTCATACGTCCTTCGAGAAAGTCAAACGTCTTTTCCAATGCCTAGAGAATTAAGACCGAGTATTGTATTAGCTATATTAATTTCGTCTTTGCACAACTATGGGCGTCGTAGCTTCTGGTGAGCGCACAAGGCGTCGTTTCTATTTGTTGCACGTGCAGGAAGATTATATCACAACTAGGTTCACTGAATGCACTTGGAGGTTTACAGCTTGCGTTGATTTAGAGGAAGGAGACGGGCGAGCGGTCACGGTCATCGGAGAAATACTAAACGAGTTATTACTATTCATCTACTATTGATCCCATCTTCCACTTGGCACCAAGGGGCTTCTAAAGAATTGGAGGATGCTGGCACAGATTGTCCGCTACGTAAGGGCGGAACTACCCTAAGGAGAACCGATGATCGATGATAGTAGGACAACTGCATACCCAAAACGAATGTAAACGGAGCCAATCAAACAACAGCCGACAAAGCGCCGGTGATCAAAAGGCTTGAATTATTTTTAATTTGAACATCTGGTTCTAGCATTCTTCACGTAGGTGAGAAGTAGGTGATTGCGTGTGCGCCCGTCATTGCGCCGCACCTTGTCGAAGTCGTTAGAGAAAAATATCAATTTCATTAGATGCAATTTCTTTCAGACGCTTGCGTTGGCTAAAACTAATAATAATGAATATATAGAGTAAACTAAAGGCATTTTTAACCCGGCTACCATGTCTCTTGCAGGCGCTGATTGTCACTGAGGAGGATATCAGGAAGCAAGAAGAGCAGGTGGTAATGGCACGAAAGCAACTGCAGGCTGCTCTTCGGGAGTTGCAGAATATCGTTGAACAGTGAGGCGGATGAAACCATCTCGCTATTGCCTCTTATTTCCATGGACACTGACGGTATATTGCCACGAAATTCTGGCTGGCTCCTACTGAACCAACGGCGGTGGTGTTGGTAGTAGCTGGTCAGGACCCTGTTCCCTAGCGTGTGGAGTGTCCACATCGGTTCATCGGCCATCGACGTACCTCCATGTATTTACATGTA
The DNA here is from genome assembly GCA_003439945.1 of Dermanyssus gallinae. Lineage (NCBI taxonomy): Eukaryota > Metazoa > Arthropoda > Arachnida > Mesostigmata > Dermanyssidae > Dermanyssus > Dermanyssus gallinae. The sequence continues at coordinate 87,032 of QVRM01002411.1, forward strand.
CAGCCCCGACTTACGCTTGCCCGGAAGGGACCGTCACACCCCCGAGGGCTCCATACACACTTGTACATTGTACTTCGAATTGTCGCTTCATAAAGCTAACAGACGAAACTTGTGAAGTATATAAAAAGGCGGGACGGTGACTAAGATGCGACGTAGAGGCCGAATCGAGACCAAATTGAGCAGGCCACAATGATAGACACGCAGGAAGGCGTGCTTCAACCCATTGGAAGAGCACATGCGAAAAAGAAACGCTCTTCCGTTTAACAAAACAACTTTGCCTCTACGGACGCCGTCCATCGCCATCTAGCTACTGCGCACAGCGTACATACCAGAGCTGCAAAAATAATAATAATAATAAAGGGGTGATTTTGTAGCCCACCCAGAAATCGAGCAAGGCGTGTTTCTTTGGTAAATAGTGCTGCGTCGATATTAATATGAGTAGATTCTCTAGATATTCATAAATAAGTAAGAGCATGTTAATTGTTGTGAAACATAAATCAGAAGGCGTAGCTAAGCTTACTTAAAATACCTTACAGGACAATTTATTAGATCGCTGGATAACGTTCGCTCCGCAGTTCAATTTGCAGGCCGAGACAGTCAGAATGTACACATTAGGACAGCACTGGTTCATTGGTTGGCGTTATGGTTATGTTTAATCTTTTTGCTGGTGCTGTGGCGATCCTTTTAGTCGATAGTGGTATCATCTGATAAAATGTTATAGCTTTTCCACAATATATAAATATATCTACGTAACATTTGGCAGAGTTATTATCGTCTCGTAACACAGAACATTTTCTACTTCTGTTGTTGTTGTTGTTGCTGTTGTGCTTTTTCGCGAATCTGGAAGGCTCGTAGAACGACAGGGGCCTTGAAGTCATGCTGGCAGTTGTTATAACCCATACCTGCAATGATAGAATGTACCCGTTACGGACATTTTATCATGACTATTCGTTTGAATGATTTACACAAGAATTTTATAATGTTCAGTATGAGTTTCTCATATTTTCCTTCCTCGAAAAGGTTTTAACGAATATATCTCCTGCGCTATGCATGTATACGTATATATTTCTTCTGGAACTTGACTCGATTTGAGCTACACAGACATGTATATGTACATATTATTATTATAGTTTATTAGCGCTCTGGTTCGGCAAATTATTTGCCTATGCATTAGACACAACTAGTTTTTATTTCGCATCGCTAGATTTTTAGCTGACTAGCTAGTTCGGCTATTGACTGAATTGCTGGAAATGCGCACCTTTATATATATATATATATATAAAAAAATAGAAACATGTCCATACCAAAACCGGCGCCTGCGCCGAAGAAGATGGGCCACACCCGACGTCGAAAGAGTATTAGCGACGCAATGCCACCAAGACCCAGGCCGGCAGCCATCTTCACTGATGTGTCGGTAATACACCGATCCCACTTCTCACCCATGACATCCTCGGAATGCGTCATGATTTGGTGTGCTTATAGTCGACGTGCCTGTGCCTGAACCAAACCAACAACAGTGACGAAAACAACAATCGAAAAGGGTGAAATTGTGATGTATGATAAACTAACAGACGAGCAATAAAATAGATAAATCAATATAAGAACAAGTGTGCTATCCAAACAGTCTTCGACAGCTATCCTGCATATAAATGCTTAAGTTAAAAACAACTAGAAACGCATGACTACCAGCACTCATTAGATAGCTATTCTTGTTCACCACTGCTGGCTATGTCCAGCTTAGCGTTATTGCTTCGTTGCAGTCTGTTTTTTAATATTCTCGACGCGTACTCTTCATTAACCATCCAAGCCAAACTATTGCAATTTGCATAGTGCAAATCGGGTCAGAACTTAATGATAGTAAGAAGAAAGAGATCACATTATATATTTTAGCAACGTTGATGCTACTGAAATAAAGATCGGTAGGTATACATAGTTGTCAAGCAAATAATAAATGCATGCATCTACGGTTATCTGCGTACCAACGTGCAACTCCAACAACATAGGCCAAGCGGGATCTTATAAAAAGGGTCCTAATATACACTCAAGGTTCTCTTTATGTTATCTTCATTGCATATATATATATATATATATATTCCTAATAAACAGTCATATGCTCTTCTTGACTTACTACACTACAAAAACTCTATATAAATATATATATATATATATATATATATATATATATATATATATATATATATATATATATATATATATATATATATATATATATATATTGGACGCATGCAAATTCAAATAGCACTCGCCTATTTGGCAATTCGTTGCGCTTTTTCTTCAGAAGGACGTATATTGAAAACAATACATACATGATCATGATAATTGTACCACACACCCTTTTGTGTGAAAATAAAGGTGATTTTATGTTATATATATAACATCTTGTTATATATATATATATATATATATATAACATGACTCAAAAAGGGGATTTATTTAGAGCGATTGTCTAATATACAGTTTTTAGTTGTCTAGTTTCAGTGTCAAGTTTAGCTCAGTGTGCTCCTTTGTCTTGTGTGTCAGTATCGCCAATCGTACGGTATAGATATTTACTTCTGTTTATACTATTGTTTTCTCTTTTCACCCCAAAATTATTGTACAACCTTTCATAACTTCTGTGAGCTCATTTAGAGAACAACCTGCTCGAAACAACGGGCCACGGGGTGATTACAGCCACCTTACACTTTACGTATGCCACCTAGATTGAATCACGTCTATCCGAGTAAGAAAATAAAACATGGTGCAGCAGTCCTTGAGTACTGGTAAGTGCTTACGTAGTGGGTACACATAATTGTATAATTTATATAAATATAAATAATAAAGAACCACATTTGGCTACTTAGGACTGCGCTTAGAAACAAGACACTTCGCTAATTGCTAAGAGCCCGTAGACTTTTTCTTGGTCGGCATTGGCTTGTTCTTTTGGCATTATTACTTAATAGAAACGTATCACTTGGTTCGTTATTAAAAATCTTCCAGAGAAGCTCGCTCTGCTTCAGCACCAGCGAATACTCAAATGGTTCTTGATGATTCCCAAGCTTCTCAGGTAATTTGACAGTATATTCGAGATTTACTCTAAAGTAGAATTACAATTTTGTTCGCCTCCATTTCGACACGGGATGTTACTTGAGTAACGCAATGTGCAGCAAAAACTAAGCAGATAAGTGTATTGGGCGCCAAATAGAACGCTTCTTAAAGGCATACAATAATAATTTCTTGAGTTAGAAAAAAAGTACGTCATGAACGTATTATGCTACATCTGGTTTCTTCCAAATATCGACGTGCAGAAATAGAAGAACATGACGAAAGGCAAAATCTGTACGCGTGTGCATGAAGAGAGAGATTGTACATTTAATCGTCGTGTACAAGTTTCGAGCTGGGGTTCTAGATATGAAGTCAAGCGGTCTGTCACAAGACCGATAATGGGTTGAGGCGACATTTTCGACCAGCTAACTCGACCGACCTTCGTCTCAATCTCTCTTGCCCTCTCTCGTTTGGGGAGCTGGGGAACATGTAAAACGGTGAACCTGGTGCCCGGGGGGTGAGACTACATCGATCAACCAACCAACAAGATGTGCGCTGATGGATTGATACGATTCGCGCATTTCACATGGATCACGTGGATACGAACCTTTGTAATCGGCGACAATCCTTCTCCTCTTAGCTCCTTGTTAGAAATAAAAAAAAAACAACTTGCCCGAACAACTGACGAAACAGCAGTACTGGAGAAGGGTGACCGGTAGAAATCGACGGAACGCCGCCATTCCGGGTTTGCGGATCATAACCGACGGAACGGACGTTATTTTTTGTATTGCTCTTTATTGCATTGCTATTTTACATCACTTGCTGCTAAGTCGCAAACTGGAAGGATGCTAGTTGGTGGCGTGAGCTCGCAAAGCCAGGTTGATAGATAGTCTTGTTAGAAAAATACGACGATTTAGATGGAATTGCACTCGAAGGCAGGTTTCAAAGACGCCGTTCTCGCCGAATCCAACAGAATACGGCTACAGCGATGTGGCAAGGCGTAGGCATTTCGAATTAGTTAAATATAATAGAAAAATCTTGGTGTATGAACTGTGGACGTAAAATGTCTTTAGTAGTTCACTTGTCAAACCTGGTCTGCAAGGGTTAGAAGAGACGTCTTTTCATCATATAGTTCAAGGTGTGAAGCGATATGTATGTGCTCCATCTTGTATAATCTGACATATAATCGGATGCAAAAAAGAGAGTAAATTGATGATAGCGTTGATGTTGTTAAATTAGGAGAATAAAGCATCATTATTTGTTGCCGTACACAGCAAAGATCAGAATATTAAATGTGTTTTTAAATTCGCACGATAATTGCAATTACCGGTCTTCAAAATAACAATAATATCTTTAAAAATGTGAGGCCTTGCGGAACATTTTGTTCAATCACTGTTCGTAATGACAGTCGATAAGAAAATTTATGTTTTAGGGAAACAGAGTGGTTTCTAGGGGTGTACTTTCTTGGTTAGAGCAAAAATAAAACGGCAAAATATTTGAAAGTGCTACCCCGTTAGAGTGTGATTTTACGTCCGTTTCCGATTTTCCTAGAAATATTCAGATCAAAGCGTTCACTTAATTAAGCATTCGAGTTGATACATGCCATATATATAATAACACATTTTCTTGTACGTGTAAGAGGAGTTCAACGTTTTATAACGGCCAGCTCTGTCCATTAGTGGGTTATTTAATGCTGAAAATAATTTTAAGGAGGCTTTTCGCTCCGTTGTGAATGTGAGGACTTGTTCACGCAAACCATTTTTTCCTGTAACAAGCCATTTTCTAAGAGTTGATGATTAACTTCATAATTGTTTTTCGTAATTTCAATGTTTTATTTCGCTTTTGTAAAACTGCGACAAATCCAAGCATAATATTATGAATTCTAAAATGGTAGTTACGGGTTTTCACCGCGTGCACAACAACGCTTGGTTACTTGCGCGTAGTCAGATTTCATAATATCTACTTTTCCAGCTCCGTGGCATTATTACTTGATCATTCTTGCGATGAAAAAGTATATTTTAAAGCAATGCAAATAATTTGAACGATCACTACGGATTTAAGTCCCCATCGCGGCTATTTGTTGGCAGGGCTAATCAAATGTTCAATATATATATATATATATATATGTACGAGTATAGAGGGGGATCGCTTAGCCTGGCATTTCCTTGGTCATATGCGATGCGTTTTCTGCTCGTTGGAAACTTTACTTTTCCTGTTGCTCATAGCGCAATTTTGAAAAATTGCCGGGCTCTTTCAAAAAATTGCGGGCTTGATTGTTGGCGGCCGTGTCGTCTGTTATCGTTGGTCGGTCGGTCGCCGCCGTCGGCAGGCGGGTGGCGGCGGCAGCGGCCGCAGCACCGCTAACTAAGCAGCAGCACCGGCGTTAAATTCTGATCCTATTCAGCGGCTCTTGTTTTGGTCGTGGATAGTGGACGAGACAAACACTCGTTTTATTTACTCTAGTCCGTCGTGCGTGTTTGCTGCTAATGTGTACGAAATACTACTGGTCGCGGCGGTGGCGCCGGTAACGTGTGTAAAAAAAAAAGACGGAGACATGCAGACAAGAACGGCGGCGGCGGCGTCGTCTGCTGCAGCAGACGACAGATAGGTTGGTTGGTTGTTTAGTCGGTAACAGGGACTAGAAATGGACTAGAGACAACGACAACGAGTTCGTTGTGTGTGCTAGATGATGATAGTTCGCCCAGTGTGTGCGTCTTACACGATTGTCTGACTGAGTTTCAGACGCTGACTGCGTCGAAATGGCGTAAAATGAATTGTGTGATGGTTGCTGCTGCTGTTGCTGCTGCTGGTTGATGATTTTGGTCGCAATCAACGGTGAGAGCGGCGGCGACGACGACAACGACGACGACGGTAGTCAGCGGGGGTGGTGGTGGTGGTGGTAATAGTTTTAGGGGGTAAAAGTGTTGCGTGTTACACGTTGTTGATGTTGTCGTTCTCTTCGTTGTTGTCATCGTCGTTTCCTGATGATGATTGCTTGCATCACTTGCAGCGCGTTGGTGATGAATAGAAGACGTTTGGCTAATGCCGGCTGCTGTTGTTGTTACTGCTGCTGCTGATGCTGCTGCTGATGAGGCAGAACACAGGTGGTGTTTGTTGTTGATAGGCGGCAAGCAGACCAGAATCAGGAACAGCCACATCAACAACAGCAACAACAATAACAACGCCCGCAACGACAACACAACAACAGCAACAACCCTTAAGTTCGTGCAGCAAGATGGTGGTGGTGGTGTGGCGGTGGTTGTTGTGGAGATGTGTTATGTGAATCAAGCTGCAACGCGATTAGAGTTGTTCACCATCCACCCACCCACCGGCCGCCCGGTTTGCCTTCACCCATCATTGCGTCTGTCTGCTGACCTCGGATGATGGCGTTCATCCGTCCCTTAGACCCCTTAGTTGACTGTGTCGATGGAGACGTCGAGAACACCGATCAGCAGCAACAGCAGTGATAACGACAGCAACACCAACAACAACAATAACAACTGACCGATGTTGTCTCAAGTCGTAACGCTCGAAAACGCACGATCTCAGAGCGATTGGCCGTTCGACCAGCCGACCGTGCCAGTGAGTACGTGAGGTGAACAGTGTGTCAGAATGAGCCGCCGCTACTCGGCAGATGCCGCCACTACTCATTGATTGATTGAGTGATTGCGTGCTGTCGACCTACCTACCTGCCAGCCTGTCGAAGTTACGGACTAAGGAACATGTGAGCTGTTCGTTGGCTGAACAGCCGCAAACCAACATAGCAGCCAGCAAAAGAGACGCATCTTCGCCACTATCCGCCATTGTTACGGTCGTCGGTCACGAGAGACGTGAACACCCGAGGACCTACCCCGCTGTTATTACCTCTTACCGCTGGCGTCTACCTCCGCGCTCCGTAGCCCGTTTCGTTCACGTTTAGAGCTTCAGCAATCAACAGGAACAACAATATTATAACAGCAACGACAACAACAACGACAATATCAACAGCAACAACTACAACAACAAAAACAATAACATCGGGAGAGATCGAGACGTGATTGCGGTGTTCACGGGGATTGTTGTTGTTGTTGTTCTCGTTGATGTCGTTTTCGTTTCCGTTCGCGCAGACAACGACGACAAGAGAGACAACGACAATTGTTGCAGCAGCAGCAGCAGCAACAACAACTTCATATGTGGACTTGAATTGAGTCTGTTTACTCTTTGCTGCGACAACTTCTACATTAGACGAGAGGTGGTACAGATTCTTCAGTGGCTATACGTAACTGCTAAAGACACAACAGTTACTGTCTGACGGCGTCAACGTGTTGCTGTCGTATTTCGCCCCTTCAGCATCAGCAGCAGCTGCAGCAACAACAACAACAACCACAACAGCCCAGGTTTGTACAGCTTTGTCTTTCATACTCGGAAGTCTCAGCAACTCAGCGAACTCTTCTTCCTCACACACATGACAACATGCGAGAGAAACGTACTTATTGTGTGCTGTTGGGAAACAGAGAATAAAAAGAGAGAACTACCCACCTAATTGAACTAGAAAACGACTCACCGGCTGTCGCCGGCTGATGATAGAGAGACATCGACAAACAGAAAGAGAAGAAGTTGAGACTAGAAGAGAGCGAGAGAGAGATAAAGAGAGAAGTATTAGAAAGATTCCGATGCGTCTGTGTTATCTAGATTGAGAAATATATAGATGGATTACGTTATCTGTATCAATAGCTAAATGCATTTCGCTAGGTGGTCGCTGGCATAGCTAGACACCTTAACGACGCCGCTTTGTGGCATTGTCTCGCTCGTTCAAGTTTGTTAATTAATATTATTTAGTGCTGCTACAGCAACAAACTGCAGCAGCAGCAGCAACGCAAGCAACAATAACAGCAACAATTACAACACCAATAGCAGCAAAAACAACAACACAAACACAGTCATCACAATGCCAATGAGGGCGGCTATTTTGCTGAGCTCGAAAGGGCCCTATTTTGTGGTCCCAACTGGTGGCCAACACCAGTATCTGTCCACTGCCACAAATTAGTAGCAGTAACCCGCACATATTGTCTAGGTAGTATTGAGGTGTTGTGCCCGGTGGTGGCGTGGTGGGTGCATTCGCCTGCGCCTCGCAACTGGAGGAGACACATAGGTGTGCGGGTTCGAGCCCCACCGTTGCACACTTGTATTTATGGGGGATCCGTCTCTCACGAAGCAATGCGAAAATCAGTCCCTGTGGACGTTAAATCTTGGCTGAGGGTCAGCCCGAACACTTTTAGGTAGTATTGAGGTAAGTAGTAGTTAGTTTGGATTGAAGTGCGTGGTTGTAAACTATCGTTTCTCATCCAAATCAGAGTTTGCCCTCAATAGCCAACAAGCGGGGGCGCAGCATATTGAAGCAAGCAACTCTGCGCCACGCAACCCAAGACACCGTGTTCAGCACGACCAATTGCCGCAGTGATTACTATTTGCAATTCGGCCGGCTCATAACTGTTGTCGTTGCGTTGTTGTTGTTGATGACGATCCTCCGCTACTGGCACTGCGTTTTGTGTCGTGACAAAGATCTCACCACTGTTCCATTGAAACGAGGAAAACATCTGCTATTTCTGCCCCTCCCCCCCTTTACAACAACAACTACTACAACCACAATGCAGGCTCAAAGGTTTAGCGGCGTTCTGCAGTGATAGAGAACAAGATTCGAACTTACAAGGCAGTTTGATAGAAGATTGAAGAGAGATAGACTCTCATTCATACAATGAGCACAGAACGACTCAACTCGAGGTGAACAACGTTGGTCGTCTAGCTACGCATTAGGGTCACATACGGAATACACATTGCATGAAAGTGACCCGTCAGTCGAAACTAAACTTTTTCGGGCTGACTCTCAGCCAACATTTAACGTCCACGGGGCTGCTTTTGCAGTATTGCTTCGTGAGATGGACGGACCCATGATAAATACAAATGTGCAACGGTGCTGCTTGAACCCGTGCTGCACCAATATGTCTCCTACGGTTGCGAGACGCACGCGAATAATGCATCACGCCGCCATGCGATCTCTACGATCCGTCAGTCTGCCTGTGATTTTGTAAGTGGCATATCACGCAGCGTCTAACGCCATGTGTCCGTCCGTCTGGATCCATAGATTTTTAATGACGATTAATTCGGCGTACTGTCAGCGATACGAGAGTTGTCGTCATCGTTCTGAAGTCGAGTAGCGATTTAATTGTGACACATTAACAAGTGTGTGTGTGTGTGTGTATGGCTATTAATTTTGTTTTTAATATAACCTATTTATGATTAGGTATCACGAGTTGTAGTATTAGCAGTGGAGGTGGCGCGGGGGGGGGGGGGTTGTGGAGATTAATAAGATCGCATCATGCGCACTGTTATATCCCCTGTCCTTAATCTATTTATTAAGCCTAGACAAGTGCTGCTGCCACTGTGAATATATTATATATATATATATATGTAACGGGCAAGCAAGTTCCGTATATATATGGTGTTTGAAAAATAGTCTGATATCTTTAAAGAGACATAAAACAAGAGTGTTTTAAGATATTAACATTTATTTATTTATTTTAATTTACATGCTGGCACTTCTACGTACGAAATACAATATCAACGATGTAGTGGTCTTTTTGGCTTTAGAAACTGTAAATGGGACACCTATTTTTATTAGTACTGTTTTATATAGGTCAGGTTAAATCACACTAATGCGTCAGCGTTGGTTTTCAGTTTTTTTTAACTGCGTTAAATAGCAAGATCTTGAACGTCAGTTAATGTTTTCCTTACGCGAGATTAACTGTCCGGGATGCTTCATCCACAAAAGCTCTGCCGACTTTGTGGCTGGTGGCATTACCCTGTTGAAATCAGAGTTCACTCGCGTCGATTTCGTCCAAAACTGGCAATATATAACTAAGGATCATGCACGATAATGCTCGCCATCCACCGCCGATTGCAACAAATAGGCTCCAATGATTCCCTTGGACCAGACGCCGTAGACTATATCATAATACCTCCGTGAATCGGGTGAGGGTTCTCGGTTACCCAGATGCGACAGTTTGGTTTATTGACGCTTCCATTTGGATAGAAAGGGTCTTTGTCGGAAAAAAACCATTTTTTCATAACATCGGCATCACGCCGAGTTATATTGAAAACCCAATTGGCGAGCTTTGTTGCCCCTAATGGTCCGCATTCTTTAGTTCTTGCGTCAGATGAATCTTATATAGATACATCTCTGGATCCGACCTCGAAATATACCAGGTTGAGGTGCTAAGAGAACTCAGTTGTTGGGCATATCGTCGAACGGTTGCTTCCGGACATTGTTCCAGTGTTCTCATATGGCCGGTTATGTGGAACGCAAATTGCGCGAAGAGCTCGTCAGCATGCCGTGTGCAGAGTTCCTCTTTCATGATACATTCTCACGATCTCTATGCGTTCTTCCGTTGAGCAACGCTTCATCTCGGATTTGACAGTTCTACCCTGATCTGTTCAAAAGGAAAACGGAGAGGGCAGCTCTGAGCGCGGGAACTTTTGAAAGATGCCGGCAGATTATTCGGTGGCCGCGTGTATACCTTGGGCGGTCCTGGCAACTTGACTCGCAAGCTCCTCCACAGAGTCGGTGAACAGCTGAACCTCGGAATTGGAGCCAAAAAATCTGCGGCTTTCTTGAGACAGCGCCTCGACCTTGACGTCCAACGTGGGAACGCGGCATCCGTCCGGGGCACGCTGCTGAAGTGGTCCCAGCCCACTCTATACGAGATAGAGTAATATCGCCAGTGCACACGTTCTCGGGAGACAATTGTAGCTCCATTTTTATTCCTTAATCAAAGGGGTGATGTTATACTATATATATATATATATATACGCAGCAAGTTTCGTGTATGCATGCTCTCTATTGGCGACACAACCATGACTTGTCCCTCGGTCTTGCAAATGTGGTGGTTGTCAAAGATTTTGGTCTCACCGAGTCAGCAGTGCTTGTTAGACATGCTGACAGGCTAGTCATCAGCGTGTGCAATGTGCGCGCACCCGGCACTCGGAAATATGATTGGCCCGCAGTCAACTAACAGAAACTTGTTTTTTTTTTCAAGCAATTTTGTATCGATTTACATATCAAGCGTGTACGTTAGTAGGTGATCGGGATGTAATCCCAGTAGAGATTGTTGTACATTTGAAGCCATTTTATGTCTTCTGCACTTGAGTATGTCAGGCTGGGATTGTTGTTACTGCGTGTCATGTTGCTGTCCGCGTACTCTACGCTTGTTGTCTACTACGATCTATGGCGGCTATGAAAGAGCGACGTGTCCCTGCGGCGTTTAGCGCAGGTATTTGGTAACAGGTATACGAGAGGAGCGGTTGTTTATCAGTAGAGCGCAGACCTCGCTGAATTTGTTGACGGTCTCAGTACCCAGCGCCCTGTCGAGCTAAAGAAAATGATTTGTGAAAATCGCACACTCGTGAGGCTAACACACTGGATGCTATTGCTACACACTGCCTTTGTGTACTCAAGCGTTTGCCGACTATCGTCAAACCCTTTTGTTTACAGTACTACCAAATGTCGCTTGATAACGGGAACGTATGTAGGAAGGCAGAGCATGTGATGTTCCAACTTGAAAGTTCGGAAGATTGGCAAGTATTGTATGATAAAAATAAGGTAGATAGGATGCTAAGCCAATTCAGAACATTTGAAAAAATCCCGAATGTTGCAAACAAATTTACAGAAGAACTTGTAAAAGGATAACTAACTTTTACTCATGGTTCTTTGTTGTTGTTGTTGTTGTTTTTGTGATTCCAACGTTTAGGGCGTGTTTTAAAGCATATCTCAGACGAACCGGGGCGATTTCTGCCCACTCCACGTTGTATTGTGCCTCGAACTTTCTCGGATATCGGTCTGCGTGGCGAATTGAACCGCGGAAGCTGGTGATCGCGCCGGGTCTGCCCGGTGCGGCAGACTGATTGGCGGCGTCATGTCGGTGTACTACAAGTTCAAGTCTTCGAAAGACTTCGACACGGTGACGTTCGATGGACTACACATCTCGATCGGCGAGCTGAAGAAGAACATCATCCAGCAGAAGAGGATTGGTAAGAATGCCGACTACGAACTGCAGGTGACCAACGCCCAGACGAAGGAGGTCTACGACAACGATGATACGCTGGTTCCGAAGAACACATCCGTTCTGGTTTCGCGTATTCCCATCGTCGGCGCCAACAAGAAAAACTGGTATGTTGGTGTTGTGTACTGTTCTAGTTGCTGTTGTTACGAACGTGGTTTAAGTTATGACGCACCTCCATGCTCTCATGCATTTGACATGTTAGTGGTATGCATATATATATATATATATATATATATATATATATATATATATATGCGTACCACTAACATCTCTAATGATAATAGCAATAAATGGATTATTAATTAATTAATTATTATTACTACTGTTATTAATACTGTTATTGTCAGTAGTTGTGCGTATGTCAATAAAGTCCTAGGAAATACTGATTGGACACGTGTAACGTTGGAATTTAAAATTTAACCCTCGACTGACCTGACGGCGACTTTTAGCATCGCTAGCCATTTTTTCCACTATGGCCCGTTGTCGTCGTCGTTGTCTTACTATTGGGCGTCTATTGTGGCTACCACGGGAGATTTAAAAAAACTGTGGCCAAACGCCTGCTCAATTCGAGACATTCTACTTGTGATCGACTAGTTGAGTTCATGTTTTTTTATTGATTGCGCTTTGTCTATACCTAAACATATTTAAAAATGTATCGCGCTTAATAAGTCCCACAAATAAGCCCACCAACGCGCAGTAATATATATATATATATATATATATATATATATATATATATATATATATATTTATATCTATATATATTTGGCATTATGTGGCCCGTACAGGATCCTTGCGTGCTAAGCGCGTAAGCAACCTACTTGTGTGTGTAATTGGATACTTTAACAGTCAGTGTTAGCGTACAGCTATAAACGTTTTAAGCTGTATGCACATTGCAGTCACATGCTTGTATATATATATATATATATATATATATATGGAATTTTATATTGCGCTATTGAAAACTGATCTACCTATAACGAGATGCTTCTTGGGTCTCTGGAGTGTGGTGGTGGACCCAAATTTCATCGACGGTCATGATCTTGCGCCAAAAATCATACGGATTTTTTTATATCCTAGTTAACTTTCGCTGATAAGCGGAAATATGCGCGTTTTTTACCCTTGATTGGGCAAACTCGGCATCAAGTTTTCATCATTAAGTTATCGTGCAGAATATAAGGCACACTATCCAAACTGATTTCAAGGTCGTTGGTGTTTTTTAGTGTTCACTCGTCTATCTGCGGCAAAGTTTTATCGCACTTTTCCACGCTTTCCTCATTAGTAGCCGTTTTTGGGCGCCCTGAACGTGGTTCATGCCTAATGCTCGTGCGATCTCTTAAAATCGTTAATTCGGTTGAAAACAGTAAAAACATAGCGCAGAGAGGACCTCGTATAAGTCAGTTTTCACTTGGCTTTTCAACAATTAAAAGAAAAATGCTTGTTTTTTTTTCAAAACTCATGCCGATACGTTGCACGCTAAAACAGTCAAACGAAATTGTAGCGGTCAAGCACCTTAATATTTTGACTGCTAGCAGGCGAAACGTTCCCCCTATCAGTAGCGGCGAGAGCGATTATTCTCAGTCAAAAACTTTTCGAACCCCTTCTTTAAATAAAAAAAGGGGTTATCATGACGAACTTGTCGCCAAGAAAGCAGGTTATTCACACCATTCGTTGCTGCAATGCATTTGGTCTAATTAATTAGGTCCTTCCTTCAGGACCTTCAGGGTCCAGGGTCCTTCTTCTTTTTTTTTATACTATGTCAAAAAAGCAAATTTTTTTGCTTGTGATGAAAATACATTTTACAGGACGCTCGGAAAACACTTGCGCGGTGTTCATTTACAAGTCGATTTACGAATCGACGGCGAGCTTTCTTCAAAGCATCACAGGATTTCACATGATTGACTAGGCAACAGGCGCCCATGCAGCAGAAGAGTACAAGAGCATTTTTTCTAATAAGCGTCTAGAATCTAGAATGTATCGAGGAGCGTGCATAGATACGATATGATAGCAGACAGGCAGTTAGTTGTGATCAGCGCTGATCGCTAATCAATCGCTATGTCGTGTGCTCCGTTCGTTTGATCCGCAGGCGCCGCGAGACCTCGGAAACCGACGTCCTACTGGAAGCTGAGGTGGCCGCGAGCAGCGTACGTATAGCGAACGTCGAAGGGGACCTACTACCACTACTACAACCACAACTACCACTACTACTACTACTACCAGTAGGAGAGACAAATCACAGCTGTCAGGGCCACCGAGAGGGGCTCAGAGGCTGAACTCTCATAAGGCTTCCGAGATTGAGCGAAGGCAAAGTGAACGAAATACAAACAACGAGAAAGGGAGAGATAAGGAGAGTGTGCGGGACAGAGAGAGAGAGAGCGCGCGAGAGAGATAAACAGACAGATCGAGGGAGAAAAGCCACTCTCACGAATGAATGTCTGATTAATATGATGATCTGATCCTCACTAATCAGCCAAGATCAAAGCCACCGCCAGCGTGCGGTGCTTCTTGCAATCAATCAATCAGTCAGTGCCATCCTTCTGAGCGTTGCTCTGACGCCTGTTGTTTTCTTGTCTTCCCTGGTTCCCCTCCACCGCCTGCTCTCTTTGACTGAGCTTGGATTTACTAGAGTCATGTGACGAGAGTTGCGCTCGAACGAAGTCAGCTACTAGCACCTATTGAACCCCTCGCATTGAATTTTGCAGGTGCTGTAGCGCAGGTGTAGAACCACCCGACGTGATCTTCAGTAGTTTATTTTCCTAGTAACGGTACTACAACCTTGTGAAGCATACCAGTATCTATTCTGTCTGCTACATAAATGCTCTTAACGGGTTCGTGACTAGACGTTCAACGCTGCGGCTTGCTGTGGCTGAGAGAGAATCTCTGTACTTCACTAGAGTTTAACGCTACGTCTCCTTAGTATATTCGTCTCTACAGTTTTGAGCAGATATTGATTAGGTGGCGTATATCCCACGTTTATGGATGATGATGATGCAGGGTTCCTCAAACGCACACGTACCACATGTGTATATACATATTTATAATATATAGCGAGAAAGAGATCTGTGCCAAGAAGTGCAGAGCTACATGCAATCGTTAAATATAGTGGTCGATACTTCTAGAGAAGGAAAAGAAACTGAAAATATCGGACCAAATAGATCCTTTCTGTTTCTAAACATTGATCTGGAGTCGCTGTTCCATGAAAGCGCTTTTAAGACGCTGCTAACAGTATCCATAATGCTATTGACTATAGCGGTGGTGATAATAACGTGACTAGTCATTGTTATAAATATGAAAATGATACCTATTACGTTATGGATCTATTTAAGCTATGTTGTTGTAGAGCAGGGTTGCAGAGGCATGCATGCTAGTGTCCGGTAGAATTTTTCTAATGGAATGTTTTTACGTAATGCTACTTTAATCGAGCGCGTATTGCATCTAGCTATCGCGGTCCCGTAGTAGCCTATACTGCGGTGGTTGCCCTTCGTTGGGAATTTGAACGGATGACATTATTATCAACAATCAAAGCAACAACACTGATAACACACAATTATAAAATACCTATGTCATATATAAGATACGCACGGCCTAACGAACAAGAATGCATACGTACGGGCTAGGAAGACGGCGGGGCAGGCGCGTCGCTTCTATAGGATGTCAAGCGATAACTGGCTGTAACACTTCTAGGCACACTACGCTATAAAAACATGTGCGTTTGAGTAGTGTATTACATGCACACCTTAGAGTTTTGCTCTAGGCAACTGCAACATGGCGTTGTGGTAAAAAGGAAGAAGCCAACAAAATCGCTCGCTAATGCGAACTCGGTTTAAATGTCCATGTGAGTGCACCGTTTTAGCTTATCGTGTTTAGAAGTCATCGAAAAGCTTGTTTTCTAAGCCGGGATAGGTGGCTCCAGCAGGTCTTTGTTCACTAAATCGGCCAGAAAAAGTTTAATTTCTTGCCGTATTTGTACAAGCACCCCGTCTATCTTATGGATGTCACATGCGACATTCGCGACTTTACATTTCGCATAGCTATCGAAACAGACGTGCGACGGTTAGTGATTATACCATACATTTATAAATATTCATATATTTGTATATAAAGTGTCTCAGTATACATAGGGCCTTCTACACCCTATTGTACAGGCTTGTGTATATACGTTATCAAGTCACAATAACGTGTGACAGAACAAATGTGATTTGTTTCGACTACATTAAAAACAATTTATATTTAGTATTTCTACACGCATACACACAAACACATCTAAATATATATATATCTATATAGAATAATTTGGAAATAGTCTGCAGTACCTACGTAGTATTTTGTATACTAGTATTGGCCAATTGTGAGTCAGATGAGACATTTCCTAAAAACAGCACAGTCAGACGAAAGAAAAGTGGCACTATTTATAAGTATTTATTATTAGGTCTGTGCATGAGATGACAAGCAAATTACTGCACTCTTTTCTAGTACATTTCAAGCTATTGAACGGTGAACAATCATTTACGCCACATATACACATATTGGTCGGGACGAGATGTCACTAGCTCAATCGGAACGGCAATTTATGGTCGTGCACGTCGATTTATTGGGAAAGCTGAGATTTTTTGTACCCTTGCTTATCATGAAGGTACCTACTGTATCGACTCTGGCTCACGGAACTGCGAGCTGTCGGTCATACCCGAAGATCGTTGTAGCTAATTTCCGCACCACAGACGTACGTGGTGATAGTGATATTAATAATAATCAAAATTTTAATCATGGTGGTGATGACATGACACCGGGTATGGGAGGACGAATAACCTGTTCGTACGTGCGAATCATGGGTACATGGGTACAAGCTAGCTATCAATGCGGCGGATGAATCATCCATCTCACAAAGATCGATCGAGAACGAGTGCTGGAGAGCCCATCCGCTGGGACTACTAGCAGACAACAGACGTCATCCTCACTCACATCAGTAGCTGAGAGCCAATTGTGGTAAAATAAACACGTTCGTTGCTCAATTAAAATGTTGAACAACCCGAGTTTTGTGTGTCGTCTTCGCCGCCGCCGGCTGACGTTGTCGAACATCTTGCGCGCCTTTAATGTACCCCACCACCTCGATGATGGACGGTCTTGCTATTGTTCTAGTTGTTGTTGTTATTGTTGTTTCCACTGCCGCTACTGCTAATACTGCAGCCGCAGTTTCTGATGCTGTTGTTGTTGTGGTTCTTTTTTTGGTGTTAGTTCTCTGTATCTATCTAGCTATGAACTAGAAGGAAAGCGACTAGTTGCCCATATTATCACCC
>QVRM01002412.1:0-42042 GCA_003439945.1 Dermanyssus gallinae
TGGTGTTCGATTAATACGACTCATTTGCGTCAATAATTAGCCTGGCTGCAATCAAACCTTTGACTTGATTGTCACTTGTAATGCCCTTAGTTCGGCCGTCACGCCATTAGCGCTTTGGAGAAAAAATATGCTGCTCTTTTGCTTTAGAGTCGAACGTGCATAAATAAGACTTTAAAACAACTGCAAATGCAGGTTAGGCTAGACAAATATCTGCGTAGACAAACTGCGCATGCGAATTTACCCGAGGCCAATCGAAATTATCGAGGGCAGTCGGAATATTTTGGGCAACTTATACAGTACATATTTTTCACGACTTTTGCCGCCGGCTAAGTCAACACGTGCTGGCTGATTCTAAGAGGTTTCTTTCTCTAGGTGCTTAAATTAGTGCTTTAAACAGTGTTCTATTTTATACTGGTGACACTGTAGAGCAACTCCAAATGGTTGGGTTTGACGTACAATTGATACAGGACAGTTTTGAGCAGAAGGCAGTGCATAATATACGCGCGCTAAAAAGGCTATATATATATATGGGAGCGTACATCATCCTTGAGTGGCTTATATTCCAAGGGCCTACTTGACTCCATGTGCATGCAAAGGACCAGTTGATGGGAACAGCTACATAAAATGCCGGTCCACAGCAGAGTAGAAGCGCGTGACAGTGGACACGCTGACCCAGAGACTGAGCGAGGCCAGTTATGGCTGTAGCGTGACAACAGT
Organism: Dermanyssus gallinae; assembly: GCA_003439945.1. Taxonomy (NCBI): domain Eukaryota; kingdom Metazoa; phylum Arthropoda; class Arachnida; order Mesostigmata; family Dermanyssidae; genus Dermanyssus; species Dermanyssus gallinae. The sequence continues at coordinate 718 of QVRM01002412.1, forward strand.
GGAGACTCTAGCGCCGAGAACCACAGGAAGGGCTACACAGAGGAGTCACTTCCCTCCAAAGAGCCATAGAAAGAGGAAGAGGGGGTAACAATAGCTTACCTTGCTCTTATACTTCTCATTGCCGAGCGCCGGAATTTGACGAAAGGATCGCTGAGCCCGTTTTCATCCATTGGCAGAAGGTTTCGACCCTCGACCAGGACAATGTTGACGACCGAATCCCACATCTGTATCTTCTGTTTCGGTTGGACGGGTCCCGTCACCACCCCCTGAGAGTCTTGTGACCCACTTAGGCCAAGCCGAAGCGGACCGCTCTTCGAAAATACTGCAACGTAACGCGACACACGACACCCACGGCAAACATACTCGTGAAATCACACGATACGGCGCAGGTGTATTGCATACCCCTTACCCGGCACATCCGTCCATGTGTATATCAACATTATGAGCACATAAGCGAGCACACTTTATATAATAAGGACAAACCTTTACGTGGCATATTGCAACTGTATGTGTATAGCGGCGTTACGTAACACTTCTACAAAATGCACGTTTAATATGCCTAGTGCCTAAGGATTAGCGTGATGTGACCATAGTAAATATTACAGTACCCTTCTAGTATGCTACCTATCTGTACTTACATTTTTCTGCAAATTGTAAAAAGTATCATTTAGTCAGGTTTGTACCATAGTTCATATTTACTATTGTTACCCTGTCACAAACAGAAAGTGTATTATAGTGTGTAGTATTTTAGATAAATGTATACATACAGTATATAATACACTTTCTGTATGTGACAGTACATTATATATATATATATATATATATATATATATATATATATATATATATATATATATATATATATATATATATATATATATATATATATATACAGTGTCACATTCTAAAAGTGCAACTGTGCTTGGTAGTCACGCACTTGACAAACCTGTCAGAGCAGCCCGATTCGCGATAAAATTTGGCTGGCTGACTTTTGTTCGATTTCATTGCTGCTATTACATTGATTGTGCTCACGTATGTATGCCAACACAATTTGTCTGGGGGTAAGGGGATCATCTATCGAGGTGTCGTCGGTTTGATGCGTCTTATTATTGATAGAATTGTCTCTGGCCGATGCTCATTGGGAACAGATGATTCATACAGCTCAGAACGGCAACAGTCACGCGCCTGCCACAAGGACTGTTGGGGAACCCCTGGATATCTCAACATGTCTGGTCGCCCTCTCGGTGCCCCAATGATGATATGCCTCACGGCGATTCCAAGCCCGCAAGGAGCGGAGGATAGCCTAGAATAAAAAGAACCTCCTTAAAAATGTTCTAATTATATAACCTACTTGCATTTTCGATTTGAAAAATGATTCATAAAAGCACTACTGAAAAACGAGCCGGCATACGTCTAGGTTCCTGACATATGAGCTCGTACAAATTGCACTTAATTTTTACACTTCGTTTATCTCCCCGTTTTAAATGATCGTCGAATGACGAAATTTGCGACAATCGTTCTTTGGTGAAACATCCATTGAGCTGCGTTGCTAATTTTACAACTTTGAGATCAACGGTTTGCGACAGAACGCGTCCGACGGAACGGAATGTGTCTGTCATGTTCTAGTCTTCAAAGAAGACAGTCTTTTAAGCTGTCCTCTCTAGACTGTACTTATTTTGTAAGTTACGGTTGTTAGGATAAAGCCCCAGCTTTTTTGCAATATGCGACTGCAAAGGCGTGAGGTAATTTGTGTTGTGGCGCGAATACCGCCCGATTAGCCAAATGCGTATGGAAAGCAGTGCGCTTCTAAGCTTGCCGTTAGTCATACACCACGTTCGGCGTCAGATTCACGCGCGCTGCTTGTACCTCGTTACGAACGCCTGACAGCAAGACAATGATTAACCATTACGTCGCCACCCATCTCTGTCTCACACCCCATGTTCTCGGGGTCTACATATATATATATATATATATATACTTTGACTGAGTGGTTTGATGACTTGACCACTCAAGCGGGCGATCATCTATCACCAGGTTAGGCGTGCCCCAATGATGGCCAAACTACGGCTAGTTGAGCAACCGTACAAACCGCACGTTATCTTTTAGATACCACCTTTAATTGTCTTCTAGCTTTCTTTATTTTCTTAGTCACCTATAATGTATGGTCTTACGCTCCTGTCTATTAACAGTGCACGGCAGTCCCTGCAGGAAATGTCTTGTCTATCTAGCAGCGCAAACTCTGCGTCATGGCTCCGATTTTTCATTATTAATATTATTATTATTATTTAGACTGTGCTCATTTGCAAGCCTCATCGCAGATGATAGGCCTTTTTTTTAAGAGGACTAACTGGAAAATGCGGTTGCACACGCGGGCATCGCAGCAAGGGAGCTCCCTGCAAGTGCGGGCCGGTAGTGTGGGGCTCCAACCCACTAAAAAACAGTCGTGTCCCCGTCCCCCACGCTGACTGGGAACTGCTTGCGCATATCATCAAACAGTTAGGCGAGTCTACTGGTCCAGGCGGATGTGTTCCCCGGGAGCCTCGGGGAGACGCGAGCGGACTCGAAGGGAGGCCCTTGTCTTCTCTTGCAGTATGTTCTTAAAAGCTTGGGTCACTTTGTTCCATCCTGAAATTGATTCCGTCATTTTCATAGTGAGGTCGTGTAGGTTAAGAGCTAGGTTGTTACTTAAAAACTCCGTTAGGGTTGTGCGCTGCTCCGCCCATGACGGACACCTAAGCACCGTGTGCTCTGGAGTGTCGTCGAGTCCATCGCCGCAGTGGACGCACGTGGGGCTGGGGACCTTTCCAATCCTGAACAGGTACGACTGCAAGTCGCCGTGACCTGTGAGGACTTGGGTTGTGTGCAATGTAATTTCCCCCCCCCGGCCGGTTAAGCCAGCTTCTGATATTTGGGATCAGGGTGCGGAGGCTGGCGCCTGGGGCACCCTGTTCGAGGCCTTCCCACTCCTCCTGCCAGAGGTCGATTGTACGCTGACGTGTCTCGTCTTTTTTGAGGCCTGGGTTATCCCATAAGCGGCGGCGCTCGGCTGCCTTTAAATCCCACGGGATCGTTCCGACAAGGACGAAGGCCGCCGCGGCGCTGACCGTCCTGTACGCTGAGATTACCCTGAGAGCTCCAACCCATTGGGCCCGACGCAGGCGAGTCCTGTTCGCGGCGAATTTTAGTGTGTTGGTGGGCCAGGCCGGAGCTCCGTACAGGGCAACCAACTCGGCCGCGGACATAATTATTCGTCTTCTCAGCTGCCGTGGACCATATGTGTTGGGCACGAGACGTGCGAAATCATTGGCTGTCTTCGTTGCCTTTTCCGTCACCCGCCGCACGTGTTCGGTACCGCGGAGACCCCTGTCAAGGGTAACCCCGAGGTACCTTACGTGGTTGACGAGTACGACTGGCCATCTAGGCGGAGGTGAAGGTCAAGGCATGTTCTTCGGCCCACCAAGAGTATCGCCTCGCTTTTGGCTGGGGCGAGAGCGAGCCCCGCTTCTTGCATCCAGCGGGCGACGTCGCCAAGTGCTTCGTTCGCATAGCTCTGCAGCAGGTCCGCGGTCCGAGCCTGAACGGTTAGGACGAGGTCGTCAGCGTAGGCAAGAAGGTTGACGCCGGGGGGAGATCCCGCAGCCGCAGCACGTCGTCGTAGGTTATAATCCATAGCAGGGGGCCAATTATGGATCCCTGTGGCACTCCTGCAGTCATGTTAAAAACGAACCCGTGGGACTGGATTGTTCTGTCATGTAGATAATTTGATAAAAGCTTCCGAAGATAAAAGGGGACCTTTTTCCTGTGGAGAGTCCTTAGGATGACTCTCCACGGTAGGCTGTTAAAAGTGTTCTTGACGTCCAGTAAAATCGCGAGGAACAAGTCCCGTCTTCTAGGCGGGGACTCGCGGAGGAGTTCAACCTGCGTCTGAATCCGCTTTATGGCGCCGATGGTTGAGTAGCCCTTGCGGAATCCGTACTGGGCGTCGGACAGCAGGTCGGTCTCCTCCACGATGCTTTAGCCAGGGCGCCGAGTAGGCAGATCGGGCGGTAGGAGCCGGGGCTATGGGTATGAGAACGAGGTTTGCGGCCTTCCATGCCGCATGGAACGAGCCTGTCCGGAACATCCCAGTCGCCGCTGCGGCTACTGCTTCCGGGTATTCCGTCATTAGTAGCTTGACCGCGGAGACCGGAACGCCGTCGGGGCCTGGTGCCTTCCCCTCCTTGAGGCGTGCCGCCGCTTCGTACACCTCTTGCAAGGTAACTTCTGGAGGATCCTATTCTTCCGTCCCTGGGGCCTCCAGGTAGGGAGCGCGGTCAAAGGGAGGATGTTTTGGGAAGAGGACTGATATTGCCTCTTGGGCCTCGTCCGGCGTGAGGTCCACTCTCCGTTTAAAAGGCGGGCACCCCTTTACCATCTTGTATGGACGGCCCCCAGGGATCGTTCTCCAATTCTTCGAGAAAGGCTCTTCCGGAGCGTTCCCTACTTCTGGAGATCTCCCTGCGTAAGAGGGTCCTCAGCCTCTTATACTCGGCGCCATGGTACAGGGCATACCTCCCCTCGGGTGCCTGCGTGCACGCGTAAAAGGCGCCTCTCTCGAAGGCACCTCTTCCTTAGATGTCCGATCTCCGCAGTCCACCAGTACTTTGGTGTGCCGCGGCGCCTAGAATTCGTGCCACGCCCCGAGGGAGCCCTGCACGCGGTCTCTAAGAGCTCCTGGAGGCCCGTCATCGAAGCGGGCGGGCCATCCGGGCCTATGCAGGCCCTAAGGGACCCCCGGAGTTCGGCGGTTCCCTGACGCCTCATAGGCGGATGCAGCCTTGCAGATGATTGCTTTAAGCTGGTCGTCACGTGAAATTCGATTATATGGTGGTCACTTAGTGATTCTTCTCATTTAAAACTCTCCAGTTTAAAATCCTGTGGGCCTCTGTCCGGCGTGTGATAGTTAGGTCTATACAAGAGGTGCGCCCTGCCCTGTGAAATGTAGGAGCACCTGTGTTAAGAACGACTAGGTCCATGGCCGCCAACCATTCGAGGACTGCGTGTCCTCTGCGGTTCGTAGCGGCGGAACCCCACGCGCCGGCGGAGGCATTAAAATCTCCTGTTATAATTAAGAGCTTGTCACATTGGTTAAAAGATGCGGTTAAGTCTTCTAAAAGTTTGATAAGATCTTCAAGTGGGACGTTGGGGCTGCAGTAGCATGAGTAAAAACGCCCAACGTTCGCCTAATAACACCTAGCTAGGCCGAAGGGGTTATAGCTTACGGCTTGACAAGGCCAGCAGGTTGACAGTGGCTGCATTGAATGGCCCCTTAGGCTTTCGACCAGGGGAGCAAGATTCAAGGCCCAAAGTAATTCATTATTTAGTTTTTTAATTCTCGTCATTTATTTATTATTTTTGACACAACTGTTGAAATTCATATCGGTGATCAAATGGCTGGTTCTGCAGCTACCGGACGGCGTCACAACTGCAGATGTCACGCATCTGCCGTCCGATGAGGAGACATCGCAAACAACGCATGTAGCCCGGCGCCCAGAAGTAAAAGGGGTCTCTCGATGACGTGCCAGTCATTGTACAAAGGAATCCAACATAGACAAGGAACAGCTTTGCTGCGAGAGCAGCATTGAAGGCAAGTAGCCGTAGGCGAAAACGCCGAAAAAAATAGCTCAGAGGAAGAACACGAAAAAGACGGATTTACTGCGCCACTTAAGAAGTGTCTTTGCTTCAAACCGAAGTCCAGACCGATCATTTTCAGCGGCAAAATCCGCGGCTTTACGTCGGCATTCTTTGTGGCGGCCAAAAAAATGAAAGGAACTGTCTATGAGACCCGGCTGACACGCAACGGTGAATTGATTATAGATGTAGACAACGACTAGGATGAAACGGCACTTTCGGAGGAGGAAAACATTTGCAGGAACACAGGTTATCTGCAGGAACACAGGTTATCTGCAGGAACACAGGTTATCTGCAGGAACACAGGTTATCTGCAGGAACACAAGTTAAATATTCTGCGAGACGGGACCGCGCATTATCACATAGGGAACCGTCTACTGAGTTCACCCCTCCATTTGGAGCCCATTATCGTTATACGTATTCCTAAAAGCCGTCGGTGTCACAGAGACGGTCCAGCTGCGAGCTCATAACCTTCGTTATGAGGTCATGATGCAGAGGAACAGCGGAATCCTCACTTTTGCAGAGTAGGCACACATCCCGGAGCAGGTGTGCAACGGCCTGACTATGCACGCCGTTCTGGCCTACCACAACCCCTTGCAGGCTGCAACCAGAAAATGTGTACCGCCAGTGCGCAGCGTGTTCGAATAAGATCAGTTGCATCAATTGCAAGGGCCCCTGCTCACCGAAGTATGGCTTTTGCCCGATTTGTCTCCGCGTCCATGACATTTGGCACAAATCGGTTACTCCTCAGGGTTCATCCACGAAGACGGTTCTTAACGTCGAGCCGTCAACGTTGTCAGCGATGCCGAAAACTTCCGCAATAGCAGCTCTTACGCCGGTGTCGTTCGAAAATGGTGAAGGTGATTCCTTCACAGGGGACTCGAGCCCACGAGGTCGCTCGAGAGTCGAGGGCACGCCCTCTGGTGTCTACGACGGCCCCAGGTTCGCCTCTCGCGGCGTCGGACGTCGAAGCTCTTACCGCTACAATCACGATTGATACGAACCACGAGCCGTTGGCCGCGTTGAAAATGATGTGATCCTCTCACAGAATTTTTTCGAGCGTGATCTCACAGATCACACAAGCTGTCCTCGCAACGAAACTCATTCAGATTTTTTCTACAGATCTTCCGGCACTGAACACGCTAGCCCTGCCCATGATTTATAGGCAGGGCTTGAGTGCGGAGCGGCGTCTAAACACCTACCTTGATAGTTCGCGCGCTCTTGGTGGTACCGAGCTTAATGCCTGACGGACTTGATCCATTTGGCCCATACATCAAGACCGAGGAGCGATATTAACTAAACAACCGATCAGATAACCATCACCGTACTGTCAAACTTGGAGTTTAGTTCCTTATTTAGTCTCCGCCGAGCTCTTGATATTTCCGCCGCTTACCTATGGTTCTCGTTCGGCACAATTATAGCCTGAGCTGCAAGGAGGCGCCGCTCATGACGCAGGCACGCCACAACGCTATAAATATGTGCTTATTAGGGCCGTCAGACAGGCGGACATTGCCGTGTGCGTCAAGCCGACACACCTGTGTGAAAATAAACAAAATATACCAGACAACATGATCTTGACCCCTCTGGGCCATAGGAAAACTGCTATTCTCGGACGTGTCGATGTGAAACACTTATGCAACAAGGAGACGACGATCGCCCACACGGTAGACTGCGTCAAAATCAAATCGGAGAGGGATAGGATTCGTCATTACGAAGCTTTGGGAGACGGGCACGTAAAGTTGTCGTTATCTCAATCTGTCCGTTCATCATTAAGACATTAGGTGTGGGGACAAGAGGCCTTGACAATAGCGCGGACAATCGGCCAGGTCATCGAGAAGTCGAACGGAGACGAACGATCCACAGAGTTCTTGAGGAAGCGCATCGCCTTAGAAGCTTAGGGCGGCAACGCGAGAATGATTTTCGACACGCTTCCGAGGAAGAACGGCCTGTAGGAAATGACGTATATACGTAGGACCTCAATCTGCACATTTACTTGCTAGTAACAATTTGACACAAAAAATAAATAAGAATCGTGATTCATTATTAGCTTCATATGGCACACGACCTTCACTTTGTTGCCGCCCAGTCAATCGGGCTTGAAACCAAAATCAGCAGCAACAGGATCAGCAGTAACTGGTCAATCGCAGGGCCAGTGGACTGGCAAGATATTCTACCGGCTTCAGGCGTTGTTGGTGTAATTGGCGTTCTGTTTGTGTTCGCATGGGACAATACAAGTAATACGCAAATGCATACCTTATGTTGTGGCCTTTTATCATTACACAAGCCCACACATAGTGACGGGGGCACGTTTGTCGTGTGTGAGTTTGAGCTTAGATCTCTGACAAAATCATGTCACCAACTACCGCTCCTATGTATCTGTGTTTACAATGTTTTTAATCATTCGTCTACGCGTATCATCATGCATACGTTCAGGTGGGCAGATGGTCAGACACTCGTAGAGAATTAGTGAAAGCTCCTGAATGCGGCGATAACGTGTATTGAGTACACTGGATACGCGTATAAGGATTTCTATTTATGCTCGCGTGCTTTTGGTCTAAAATTCGATAGTGCAAACCTTAGCTAGTTAGATGAGTAAGTGTCGATTGCCATCGTCGTTTGAGCTGGTGAACGCTGCCAAAAAACTGTGCAGTTACAAAGGCTACTTCAGTCTAGTGTTCGAGTGTCTACAACTGTCGGTGAAATCAATTGTGCGGAAGCAGGCTTTACTTCACACCGGTCATCTGAAGTACCTGCCCAGCAAACATTCAGCAGTAGCGTATGTGAACTCGATAGTATACATTGCGGTGAGGCTATAACGAAGTAACAAGTATGCAGTTATTCAGGGTTGTATATATATGTATATATATATATATATATATATATATATATATATATATATATATATATATATATATATATATATATACGCGGAATGTGTACGTTCAAGTGGGTAGATGGACAAACACTATAAATTCATTACTAGGTTAATGATACTAGGCATTCATAGAGCAGGAGGCCGAGACACCCCGTGACCTCCACATTTACGTTTTCTACTATTTGTATTTGAAAACACATATATGGCAACTCAAAGTCAATATTGGGAGGCGTGAGCTAAATAAGAGTCGTAGCATCATCGGCGAGTGCAATCCGCTTGCCTAGATTCTGACTCGGAGTATTTGAAAGATCTAAATTACCAATTTTTGTACAAAAATTACTATACTAACAGGAAAGGCCCAATGATGGAACCCTGTGGGGTCTTAATGTTGATGGATCGCCATACGGATTCAAAAGTTTCAATCCTTACAGCCTGGTTTCTGAAAGAGAGGTACGAGCGAAACCATTCGAATACCTCTGCTGAAGGCAGGTGCGTCTGTAAAAGATAATTCGTGATTAAAACAACAAAAAACCGCGGTAACGTTCAGAAGCACCCCGAGGCAAGTTTAAAAACGTTTGGGCTTAATCTGAACTGATTAGGTGGCAGGAAGTTAATGGACTTAATGTTTTACTCAAACCTTGGAAACGCAATCGACCAGGGATGCCGGACGGTTGCTCGATGGTATTTGTTGTAAAGCGAAGAGTACTTTATACGCGTAGGAAGGGGGCGCAAAGGGAACGACAGGTTAGCTAAAAGGCCTGCGATAAAAAGAACCGCCAGAGCTTCAAGTTTATTTTTGTTGATAAATAAATGAAAGAACGTCGGAGGTTAATGCACGATCTAGTCTACACGGGGGATTTTGTAGGCCTATAACTTAGCAACCAGATTCATATATGATTCTCGAGAGAAAAAGGGCCACAGTACCCGAACCGATGAAAGCAAAATGCTGATTTGGTTTACTGGCGATGCCCTTCGGATTCCATATGGCACGGTTATAAGGCATGGTCTCAGGAAAGTTAACCTTGTTGTGTCAACAAAATATTTTATTCGCATGACGCTGAAGCCGGCAAAGTACTCAAAAAAAAAGAAACGCAACTTTTTAGCAGGCTATCCGAGCGAGTCACTCTGGAAAAGGATAGAGAGGTATGTCTCAAATGCCGAGTTGACATTGACTGCATCAAAGGCAGTTCATCCAAGAGCGTTAAGAAGTCGGTCCAGAAAATTTTCATGTCAGCCTTGTCATGAACTCAAAACAGTTGTGACGATGATGTTTGGCTTCAAAGAACATCGGTGGAAAATCCACGTGAAAATGCTGCATCGATCATTGGTTTATTGCCCACAGGCAAAAGACTCGCCTTTCTGCCATAGCCGAATTGAGTGTGGCAGTAAAAGTCTATGTGTAACTGAATGACAAAATAAATAAACAAAATTCGTGACAAATAAAAATAAAATTGTGGAGATTTTCATGCGCCGGATGGCCTACTTCTGTGTTGTCTGAAACCTATACGACATTAGGTAAATGGTCTTGAAATAACACAATTTCAAAAATAACCGACTGAATAGTGAAGAACTTTTAGCAATTTTGCACGGCAATGTGTCAGTACATATACTTGATAATGGTTGTATTACACGATGCATTGCTTAGGATAGAACTGCTAGAAAATAATGAGATGTAATCGGAAGAGGACAGGACAGCTAATAAGCTGACGTTAGCCTTGCCTACCATGCGGCATGGAAGTAGATGCCGGTAGGTAGAAGCTCGTCTAATATATTAAGCAAATGATTGTTGTAATTTATATTGTATCTTCAAAATCTGTGTTCTTTTCCGGTGGACACGTACCGCCTGTACATGCTATCTAGACTACTAATCGCGGATGAAAACACAACTCTGCTAATTGAGCTCACGTTGCCAACTCCGCCACTAAGCTGATTCGGCTACGGTTAGGCACTAAAAGTCGAAGCCTCACATTAAATGACCAGGAACGCCAAAATCCTTAAGCCACGTTTCGCAAACCACCGTTACGTCGAACACTAAATTGCGTGAAGCTTTTTTATGGCTATTTTAAGAGTGCATCTAATATTTATCTCTTGTATAATCATGTAATCGTCATCTAAGAATAGAAGAACAAACAGCACTTAGTACTTATAGTAGGCACAGATGAACTAAAGAGTGACTTCGGCGTTGAAACAGCCCGTGTAGAGAGCTTAGATTATTTTTGTCTTACGTGTTTACACATGGACTGTTCAGAAAACACCTAGAACATACTCGGCTCTCGCTGCATTAAAAACATACCTCACGGCGATTCCAAGCCCGTAGGGGACGAAGGATAGCTTAGAATTAAAACCAACCTCCATGGGCAAAAGTTTTTAGTTCTAGACTTTTTTTGTGTAGCAGAGTCTGCGTGTCGATATATATATATATATATATATGACACACAGATTTCGAAACGTGTTTTGTTTACGCCCACCAAAAATATCATGCATATATGAGGTATGAACATGACAAATAAAGGCGGTAAGCTAAACAAAACTACGGTTAGTTCGGTTTGTGTCACTCATGTTCTATTACTGCCGCGCTGTTTCGTGTATGCGACTATCGTGAAAAGGTCGGGAAAAAGAGAGCGAGAAAAAGCAAGGGAGCCAACAGAACCCACGCCGATAATTTAGAAATCGTCAAATCAGTCCGAGAACCTCAGGTCAAGCATTAATAGAAATATTGTTGCTATGTGTAGCCGTAGAAATGCTTGAAGCTCCTAACACGCAGAGCTGTTGCGGGCCCGTCGGCTTTTCGAAGGATAAACTCCCCACTGCTGGCTGGACCAGCTGCTTCAGTGGCACGGCAAAGCGCGAACCATCGCCAGGTGACGGCACGTCACCAGTCTAACAAACCGATCTAAATATAGGTTGATCTCAGCCGTTCACAACGCGACGAAGACGTCGCCGATGACATCACGTTTGCAGTCTGGTTCTATCAACTAGCGATTGAACTTCTCCCGGACCGCTTCGTTCTCCCTTTTGGGAAGGGAACTGTAGGCAGTATAATTCGGTGCGTTTTCGCTGTGTCGCTGTCTCGTTGTATGTTTTTCTTGGCGTGCGCCTAAAGCCCAGCCATATGCTGGTGCAGCCGCTGTGTGTGTCAGCTACTGCTGATCTGTCATGGAAGGACCTTGAGGCGACCTCGCCGCGGAATCGAGCCTTTTGCCTCAAACAGCCGACAGCCGGGTCCCGCCAACGAAGCGCGTCGACGAGGGAAATTGCATAGTTGTTCGCAAATAATAATAATAATAATAGTAATAATAATAATACTCAATCTCATTTCGAGGTTGCCGACGAAAAGGGCTTAGCCGCACTCCACCAGCTAAGCTAGTAAAAATGTTACTGTGTAGACGATGGGCGGCCCGTCAAGAGGACTAACGTTGAGCGCCATCTTCTCCTCGCTAGAAATGAAACTCTCCATCAGGGATTAGGACGTAAAGCGTTATTGCCATAATGGTCTGTCCCGCGGTAGTCCCGGCCGCACACCATTAAAGGGCAACACGACAATTCGTGTCGTCAAGCGGTACTTTCGGCCAGTTGTCCAAACATCACCACAGTTAGCAGACGACCAACAACCCTGAGATTAGCCGAAACAGGCAAACAAGCGACGAGGCAAAACGAAACGAGGATACCCAATGCAATGAAAACTAAAGTCGTCCATTTGCTTTTTTTGGCGACAACAGTATTGTGTTTCCGCTCACGACACGTGCGCCAAACTCGATTGATCTGGCTTCGGGCACTTCGGGCTGAAGCTAGCCGGGAAGAGACCAGGCGCCTGACAACAACAATAACACAACCATACGGAGAATCGAGCCCGGTGGCGTGGTGGCATGCGTCTACGCCTCGCGACTGGAGGAAACACATAGGTGCGCGGGTTCGAATCCCACCGTTGCACATTTGTATTTATGGGGATCCGTCTATGAAGCAATGCGAAAAGCAGTCCCATGGACGTTAAATCTTGGCTGAGAGTCAGCCCTGAAAGGATTTTTTTTTAACTATACGGAAAGGGGGAAGTTTGAGACATTGCGTGTTGTCGGTACAATCGTCGCAGGGTCCTTAATTACGTACGTAAGTTGAAGCCGAAATATACAATAGCCTTAGATGGACCACAGTTCTGGTCGAGGTTTCAAAACAGAAAAAATATCGCCATAATGTATACTTAATCATAGGTATACTCGCATATTTTGTACCTAGGTTTACATGAGATACTGACATGAAACTGCAGTTATTTTTGATATACTGAAGAGAGGCGGACGATTTTATTTATAGTTCCGACGTTTATAAAAATCTAACACGTTTTATTAAAACAATGGCGTCACTGTCAAGTGACCATATATAGAGGGAGAGTAAAGCTTAAAGCTTGTCTCACAGTTCACTGGCAACTTGCCAGAAGAATAGCTTTTTGCTTACTCCACAATGATTCAAACGTAATGCGGTGAATGAGATAAGTCACGACACACTCTGATGATGCCATGAGCATGGGTGGTGCCCCGAGAACAATATGCAGAGACGTCTAATTAACTAATTCTCTCTGTGTGTCGGACAAACGTTGAATGTAGATTCGATTATACGTGTACGAAGAAGAACGAGGTTCCAAAACGGGTCAGTTTCAGGAACAAAATTACAAACTTTGCGCGCGGTCGATTTGTAGAACCTATTGGTTATCTGCATAAAATGCTTGGTACTACCTGTCAAAGCTTGTTTGCCTTTTAAATAGTCTCTTTTTTGTAATGTGCATAAACATGTCAAAGTTAGAACGACTATTAATTTACTATCAAATTCGTTTGCTTTGATCGTGATAGAGTTGCAGAGAGAAATTGTGAACAAGGATGATAATTGCCGTGCCAATGGATACTTGTATTGCCGTTAGGTCAGGCTTTGGAACTCTGTTAATGTCTACCAATTATCGGCTCTTTCATGAGCATACGAGTGCCCTCTCAAGGGGAATGATTCTGTCGTCCAAACAATAGTTCGTTTGAAGAGTACAGCCAAGCTCATCTAGTCAAGCGAGCTCAACCTTGACGCTCAGAGAAACGTCCCCCTGATGGCTTAGAAAGCAGTTCGGAGTAACTTCTGTGCGCTGCCGGTCTAAGATAAACGGTCTGCGTGTACCTACCGATCGTAACGAACTCCTGAATGAAATACGCTTCACACGCAGAGCTGTGACTGTCAACATCACTGGCTTTACTAGAACTATCATCCACTAGACCTACCCCACCTATTTAACGGAACATCATTTGAGAAACCCATAGCCGTGTTCCCGCTGGAAACCCTCTGGAATGAGGTAAGACCTCTACAACAGTGGCGGATGTCGTCTTTGTTATATCCGCATAGAAGCTGCTGGCGCTCTGTGGGCTGCCACGCCACGCTTCATACAATTCCCTAGTCGGCGACTCCGGGCTGAATCAGCCGGAGCCGTCAGCGCAATCATTAAGCCGGTGGCGGACGTAACGGGCGAGGAGTAGACAACTCGACAAAGAAAGTCGCCATCTACTCAGTAGAGTCTACACTAGTTCATTCACTAAAGAGCAAGCAAAGAAAAAGGCAGAGAGACAACGAGAGAAATAGTCGGCGGCCTTCTCGGCAGCGTAACTACTTGCGTGTGCTCAGTGGGACTTGCGAGGTCAGCAAAATCAGCAGCTGCGTCAGTAGGAGAAAACTCAGTAGATGGTTGTGTTAAGTTGAATAGTTTTACCGAGCTCAACATCGGCCCCGTTCATTGCGGCCTAACTGCTCGGGCCTGACTGGTGTACACTGGCATAGTTCTTCAATCCATCGTTTTTTTGTGCCCACCTTATCACGCATGATGTCAGGCGACGTATAGAGTTCCGCACTTTTTCCATTAAGGAATACTACTTTGACCAAGTGTACTTGTATATATATATATATATATATATATATATTTATATATATATATTTATATATATATATATATATATATATATATATTTATATATATATATATATATATATATATATATTTATATATATATATATATATATATATATATATATATATATATATATTTATATATATAGTGGATCACTCAGATGCTTCCGCCGCTTAGCAAGCTCCACTCCACCCAATGAATCTTGGTAGCGGCGACCGTGAGTTGTCAACAGGGATCGTCTGCTATTAGTGTAATCAGTATTTAAGTGAATTGATTTCGAATAATAGTATATCGAGTCGCCAGCAGTGTGCTCCTGTGTAAGTAGTCAGAGAACGGCACCTGTGCTAGCCAATTTGCGTACAAGAATACATTTTGACTACCACGAATGACAGATGTGACTGCCTCGACAGCAAGCATGTAAGCTGTCGACGAGCCTGACACTGTGTCAGATTTTGATGTGACAAATAGACCATACGGGTGATTTGGCCTACCAGGGCGAATGCAGATGAAATAACCATGAAAGGTGCCGAGCTTTGGGATGCGCATTGGCATGATACACTAAATAAATAACTGTACTATTCTTTGTTTGAGATCAAAGGACTCCTTTTCGTGGGACATGTAACTACTCTGCAATGAGAAATGGATCGCCTATAGCAACGTAATCGTGGCCTAGCCCACCGGGTCTAACATCAACACCAAAGAGGGTCTTCAAGCTACGGAAAATAGGTTGAGGCGTAATGTACTATGAGATCTGGTAGGAAACTTCCGTGGCGACCGGCCGCAAGTTGTTAAATATCTAATGAGACGTTCTACCGCACCTACGCATTGTATGGCCCTAATTCTGCTCTCTTAGATAAGCAACTGATCCGCTCTCTTCAGACGTCTCTGAAAAAGAGACTTCAAAAGCATAAATCGTGTCGAAACTTGCATTGCACTACGACAATTTGCATTCGATGAAATACAATGAGTTCTCGAAGGAGAGCATTTGCTCTCTCTTTAGGCATTGAAAGTGCCTTAAACTAACGTTAGAAAAAGATATGCTGTGTGTACTATATGTGTACCAATTGTTGACTGAAATGACACCGTTTACATAAAATAGGTACGCATTTGCCATAAGAAACCGACAGTTCTTTAGTACTTACATGCGGTCGATCTTCGGCGGGTTTCGGGGTGAGACAAAGGCTGAGCATGAGATAGCCGAGATCCTGGCTCGCGCTCGTGTCCTCCTGTTTTCCTGTTTCGGAAAGGTTCACTAAGATGTCGGTCGGCCTGCAACCAACAACAGTAAAAATATAAGTTTTAATTTATATTAGAAGCTTAAGTCACAACTACTTCCAAAACGAAGCCATAGTGTTCACAGTTAATACGCCAGTCAATTCGTAGTCAGAGGCCAAAGTACTAATGTGCTGTCGAAGCCTGGAGTGGCTATCGTATCATCCGTCTATGTGTTCGTCGAAATGTTCGGCGACAATCTCGGACGCATAAATCCGATGCATCTTAAATCACTCGAAGAGACGGCTGATGCATAATCGACACATTGAATAAGCCTGTAGGCATTCAGGCCCCCAGGCTGCCCCAACAGGCTGTCAACACGGTCGGTTGTGACCGATTGCTAATGACTGCAACGCGAGTCATTAGCGTTTATGTTATATATTTATATAATTTATAATATGTTATATATATATATATATATATATATATATATATATATATATATATATATATATCTATATATATGTGTGTGTGTATGTGAGCGCGACGTCCAGCGGCAACCGATGAGGCTTACGGATACTATGTAATAATATAATCGTACTCGAATATGTTTAGTAATATTTACTTAAATTGAGAACTTATGACAAATATGAAAACAAGTTCTACTGGTAGTGACACAAGCTAAATACATATGTTTTTGGAGAGCTTACCTCAGCGGCAAAATTTCATCGTTTTAGCTTTTGATGCGTTTATCACTAGAGATTCAATGTCAACATACTTTTGCAGTGATACAAGCGGTCTCTGCAAGTGACAATGACTACGGAAGTAGAGGACAAGGTCATCGGCATATATAAGTATACTCACTTACGTAGATCACTTGCCCAATATTAAGAACAACAGCAGACTGAGGTTATCGGTCGATTGTGTGACACCTGTGGTCTAATTAATAGGGCTCAGTAACTTTCGTCGAGGATTACGGACCCCTCCTGTGGCAAAGCTTGTAACAGCTTCTGTATTACTGTTGGAGCACCACATGTCGCCAATTTCTCGAGGATTGTTATTCGTGACGCTATATCAAAAGCCGCTTTGAAGGTCTACGAAGACAGCAAGGCAAAATTTGAGTTAACCTCGGAGAGCCCTTTGAATCCTCTTGAAAAGAACGACACAAGCCGTCATCGTTGATCTCTTTCGCCTAAATCCGTGTTGCTGCTCTGGCAAGCGCTCGGTAGTTTCTAAGACATCTTCCAGCCAAAGCGCTATTAATGCATAGCATTTAATGAATATGTTGTTATTAAACAGCATAGTCATTTAGTGTTACGTCATTGCACTAAAAATCAAATAAACACTAGACCAAAACCTTAAGGGCCCCGCACCTATAAGCTGTTTGCTCAGTACCGGCTGTGGCCATTTATCCATGGTTCGTACGAGAGGGGTTCCACACTGCCGCCTTATGCTGGATAGTGGAAGTTGCGATATGCCATAATTTTGTGTCTGTTGATGGCCAGACCATAATGAGCTCACGGGAACATTAAAACTGAATCTTCAATTGCTCTTCTCTAGCTGAACCTGGCGGATATTTTGACTTTTGAGCAATTGCATACGCATGATGCTTTGGTTGGTCTTACAAGAGTCTGGTTAGTTAGGATAGTCTGCCGATAGTGAGGTAACTCAAGTAAGCACAATCCTGGTCTAAAAACACTATACGTAACAGTATGACGAAGAGTCCAATTCTAAAGACTCCTAGTTTTTACATGCGTATGCACAAACACGATGCACCCAGTTCGTTGTTCCACACCGGCCCCCCCTCCCGCTCCGTTTATCTCATGCGACTCAACGTGTATATAATCATCTGTTGTGCATATTTATATATATATATATATATATATATATATATATATATATATATATATATATATATATATATAGAGAGAGAGAGAGAGAGAGAGAGAGAGATAGAAAGAGAGATAGAAAGAGATATAGAGAGAGAGAGGGGGGGGAGGGAGAGAGAGAAAGAGAGATAGAGATAGAGAGACGAAGCTTATGATAGTAACTTGCATAAATGGCAGTGAACGCATCTGCCTGCTTCATTTCGACTCGGTAACAGCATGCGAGAACGTGGCGCGCGGATATCGCCACAAATGAATGCTTGCTTTATATGTGTGCGTCGAGGCAATATTGTGCCATCAGGCGAGATGATCAAGTCTGGTGGCATTGGCCCTTCGCACAAGAGAAAAAAGGCAGGACGCGCGAGTCGTCATCTGGACGACGAGTCGGCCGCCGCACGTAGCGCAGTAATGAGCAGAAACGTATCAGAGCCTCTGCAGACAACGTCCTGTCCAGCTACAGGACCCTAGTTACCTTGTCTAGCGTCACTACTACTACTACTACTATAACTACTACAGCGATAACAAAACAATGCTAACAAATACAACAGTGCAACGGCAGGTAACAAAACGAGAGGGACAGAGAACGAGACGTTGCTGACCACCTTCCAAGCCTTGATCATGAGACTAGATGCTTAGATGAGGATTAAGAGCTATGTGAATAAATGACTACAATCATACAGCTAGCTATCCGAGCTAGGATACGAACGGCCAAACAAAGGAACAAAGCAAAAAGACGACAATAAAGGATGAATGCAATAAAGAAGCAATGAGAATAATAACAACATCACCCGCAAAACAGTACGGCTGACAGTAAAAGTGGCATAACTGGTTGGTCTAAGATTTACTTTTATCTACGATAACCCGTCTACAATATATATATATATATATATATATATATTCAATCATATTTATTTCACTCAAATAGAGTATGTACATAATATTTCATGCCATTATTAAACATAAATACTTGTTGTTTTGCCGTTCCACCGAGAGAAGAAGTGTAAGGATCTTCGTTGCAGTGCCGGACAATCAACCGCGTGGTACTTAGCGCATTGCTGCGAGCAGAACCGACAAATACACTGAGTAGTATAGTCTTCATGAAACTCCCTACGAGAGCAAAGAATATATATATATATATATAAACATATATATATATTTTTTGTTTTTGTTCCTTCGTTATTCCCTTCAGGCGTTGTATCTCGCACCAAAACGCTCCGGGGAAAAATTCGAGTCCTGACCTGATAACTGCGAACGTGGTGGGATTGCTCCAGCCACCAGGCGGCTGGTGGATAGAAGACTGTACACGACCTTGTTGGTTTAATGTAATATATAATAACTCTATGGGTCTATAAAACATTGAGACTGCCTTACTCAGGATTTCCCCGTTCTAGCGGTTGCAACGCTCTTCAGTAGTGTAAAGATTGGTATTGGTGTCGTTGTTTTTGTTGCGGTTGTTGTTGTTGTTCGGAATGCTGATTTGCAACCATCTCCAGTGTTTCTTTGTTTGCATTTCATTTAGCAAGCAAGACAATTGACAATGTTAGATCTCGCTAATTATAGCAACGCACCAAGAGTTCTGGGAAAAATGAATACTCATAGCTTCAGTAACAGAGAGTGAGAAACCGTGGCTCGAATGCAAATGATTATGCAATTGAAATTGAGGCGACGCATACTTCAACGACGCAGTGGTGTCTGTCAGCTTGTTGTTACCAGGAAATGTATAATTATCCTTAGCCAGGCTATGTATGCGCACGCCTCTTTCCTTCCTCGCTCTCTTTGTATGAATATTTATCACAGGCCTTAGTCATGTATTTATCCATTCGTTTTTACGTTATTTTCAACATCCGTTTGATCATTGCAACACTTAAATCATAATCATCTTCCAGCTAACGGAAGCTACGAAACCTTAAGTCTGTGGGCCTATGCGGACCTTACGTGCAGTCGAATGCTATTACCGTACTAAACAGCTTCACTTAGTTAGTAAAACAACATCCAGTGCAATAACAAAACAATGCCTTGGGCGACCGTTAAGCATCAAACATCCGGCGGGAAATGTCTGCATGGCTGCACGACCTTTTGTATTTGTTGTATAACTCATATAAATGACCTCACTAAATGTGGATCTCTTTTGGACACACATTTAGTTGTAAACATATTCGTTGCCTAATCTCTGAATGAAATGATTCATTCATTCATTCATTCACACATAGCAGCAGCACTGTAGATGAATCGGATACAGCACCTAAACCCCGTGGCGGTCGTACCCCGATTGGCTTTTTTTTCCAGTCGGCAGTTGGTTTTCGGAGTCGGATGGAACGTTTGTTGAAACGCTCCTCTGCTGGCAAAATCAACACTTCAGACCGACAATGCTTTCCAGCGCTCTCCTAAATCGAGCCGAATAGTCGTAGTAGTAGTAGCAGTGATAGCCCAGCCCAATCAGACGAATCAAATAGAAGGCCACCTACTACTACTACTACTTGAACTGGTACTGTTAAGAAGCTTGAGCAGCCGGCTCAACGATGCATAGGAATCTAGCTATGCATGGGAATGGCAGCATCGCGCACGGGACACGATCGAAGGCAATCGCGACGAATGTTAAAGACGAAGAAGACGAATGTTAAATAAACAACATCCTCCTTCTACCTCTCTCGCTCTCTCCATGCTCGCCTCAGTCTCTTCTCAAAATAGCAGGAAAGGCGCTGCATCGTGGGCCGCCAATATGACGTGCCTACACGAAAGTTTCAGAGCAGAAAAACAATAACAGCAACAATAACAAAAACAACAGCAACAGCAACAACAACAACAGCAAATAAAAACAAGAACCGATGGCAGGTCGCTGCTTCTCCTAACGAAGAAATGCCAAGGTCGATGTTAGATAGAATAATAGCGGCATCGTTATTACTGTTGTTGTTGTTGTCGTTGCTTTTGGCGACGCAAAACGTGACGGAGAGAACCCAACGAGGTCCTGACAAGACAGCAATAATGGACCTCGGGAAAATATCAAAAAGTCAGTCACCCAACGAACGCGGCCGCCGTTACGATTATTCACGTTGATCGCGAAGCACGCGACGCGCAGGTCGAACCATCTAATGATAACATAGCCATTGATCAACCAGCGGACAGCAACGATAAATTTCGCTCGAAAGCGATTAGGCTCTGTCCGTATCTTGCGGGCCAAATTGCCGCTTAGGCTGGAGGTCCTTCTTGGGTTTTTTTTTGTTTGTTTCGAGCGTCACGATAGGGTGAAAGGGCGGAAACGGTGGAAGAGATTATAGGATGTCTTGCGTCATTTAAGCGTTCTTTTTATCCTGAAGTGATGCGTATATATATAAAAAAAAACATGCTAAACAAGCAGACATGTTTCCTAGAAGTACTATAAGAAGTATTTGGTCGTAAGGCCAATGGCAAATGAGGGGTATAGGGTACGATATTATCACGATTGTTCGAAATTTGCTTGAGGTGGAGCCTATAAACCAGCGAGATTCAGTTCCCACTGCCTTTTGCCCGATTTCTGGTTTAGCGAGTATTTGGCTCCGCATTGAGACGGCTTGTCTTGGCGGCGACAAGGTCAACGCTCAGAAGCCTAATCTAAATCGATCGAGGCCGACTTGTGTGTAAACTCTTGTTGACACTCGGACTACAAGGCATATATGACTGCGGCGATCGTCATATGTCGTTCTTAGATACGCTCAGTGTCCTGCGGCGGCTTAACAAGTTTTCAGAAGAATGCAGTTTGGCAACCGAGTACACATTTGTCAAGGCTAGGCAACTAAAAAATCAATATTAAGTACGTACGTGCTTCAATCGTTACGGAACAAGGTAGACGATTTTGGTGCCGTTATTTTGGATTGAATCACTTCTTGGCTTTATGCGCCTTATTCATATTCAAATTCATGAACGCTTGCTCTTTAATATATATAGGATCCGTGCTCAGTGGTAAAAGTAGTTAGTCATATGAACGAGCTTCTCTATATGACAGGATCTTCTACATTGCGGAATTTACATGACGGATGAGCCAGGAAATCGAGGCCATACATCGTTTCGGAGGGACCAAGATACAGGTGAGCTGCTAACAGCTGCCGTGTTTCTTTTACGCTATGTACATCCTCCAGTATTTGTGCTTTTTTAACCAATCAGAGTGAAATGAAAACGAATCTAGTCTGTATTTAAGACGCACTTAGGAAAACAACAACGGACGGACGGATACGATTTTGTGGTAGACTATTGCGTCCTTGTGCATTTTCCGCCTCCTTCTTCCAACGAAGCTGCCCGGCCTATACGTACGTGCCGTGAATTGTAGTCGATGACGAGGGCATCGTTGATTCAGAGAGAATAGTGCACTTGAGCCGTTGCCTCATTACGCCGGAGTGCATCTACGCTTCTCTACTTTAACAGCGCCGCTGCTGCTGCTGCAGCCCTGAAAGACTCATAGGTACCCTGTTCTCGGTTTTCAAAAAAAGCCTGCTGAACGGAGCTACCTGGCTGAATACTTAGGCAACAACTGGACTGCGACAGCAAGCGATATATAGTGGAGAGGGACAAAAGAAAAGCACTGCCAGCGCTTAATAGTTTAAAGCAAGCCAACGTCTAAAAGTGCCTCAAACTGCGCTCTTCATCAATCAAACTTCTATGACGACATCACATCGTACTTCTTCACGCTAGTCCGCGTAAAGCTGTAGCGAAGCAACCTGCTCTAGGTTGCTTTTTCAATGTGTATTCCACCGCACCCACCTTTTATACATTTGTCAAAAGAGCTCAAAGTGATGATTTTCTATTCGAGCCACTTGAACATTCTTTACGACAAGGACACTGCGAATGCCTGGCGAGTAACAAAAGTGTACTATAATATTTTTTGTTGCATAAAGACGACACATTCGGGAAGAATAGAATTTTTTTTCTAATTGAGAAAACGCTAGATGAAAGTTGTAAAATTAGGTAATGTACATACGATTAACTAAATGATCACGCTTTGGAGGCCACTGTCAAAGCAGCTATAGTCAAGAAGAAGTAGAGACAAAGACGGGCGCGGCCCTGGTTTACACAGGCCTGCTACCTAAAACGTACGGAAGTGTTGAGGCTCGTGCGCCGAGCACGAGCTCTACACCCCCAGATAGTTGCTGATCGTAGGGCGCTTTATGGCAGACATAAAGCAACCTACAAGAAACTTCTTGTGGAGAATAAGGGCCGGTATGATGACGAGCAGGAGTTTCGTTTGCTTGAGAAAGCAGAGCGCCAACCCTATGTCTACATTGTTCGGCTGATCAAAATCATGCACAGCATGATAAAGTAGCAGCGGCAGCACTTTACTGTTTTTCTGCTCGATGAAAACGCCCCCGCGCCTAACCCAGTTATTGAGCAACCGCTCACTCTGAAGCAGCACTACATGAAATTGCCGTTTATGATGGAAGAAGTGGTGCAGATCTTGCGCGGGTTGCTCAAGAAGTAGAGCTGTGGTCCTGATGGGATCCATTACAAACAATGGGCTAAGTCGTCCTATGTTTTAGCAGGGGAGCTATGTTATCTGTTTAATCAGATACTCAGCGGGGGACACTTACCCTAAATTTGGCACGAAGCCAGGCTTACTCTGCTATTCAGGGGCAAATACGGTGACAACGTAGACGATCCAAATTTCTACCGCGGTATCGCGTCGAACGCACACTTAAGAGAATCTTTGCAAAGTTTATTATTTCGAGGGTATTTCTAACTGTGGAGAAGGCGCTACGGGGCAATTCGAATTCAGGAAGGGTCAAGGAAGGGTACACAGGACGCAATTTATGCACTTTAGTCGGAAGTTAAGTCGGGTGTTAACTTTCCCCAGGGTGACTTGTACGCCGTCTGTATCGATTGTGTCAAAGCCTAGACAAAAGCTTCCCGTCACTTACTAGTCGATTCATTTTGACATGCTGAGGTGGGTGATCCTTTTCTACGAGTGCTCTTCAGCTTTTTTGCTAAAGACCGCTTTGAAATAAATATAACAGAGGCAATGCACCTTGCAGCTGAATCAAAACGTAGGGCCCCTCAAGGGGACCCTCTCAGTTTCCTGGCCTTCTCCGTGCTCATCGCAGATCTCGCCCGCCATGTGCGGAAGGAGTTTAGAAACGCCATTGTCGTTATGTATGCGGATGACATAGTAGTGGCCCACCGGGACCGGGTAGAAAGTAAGGGCCTGCAAATAAATGCGCGAAGGACGAGAGCCCTTAAGTTTAGCCGTAGGGGTCGATTGGCTGCAGAAGATATAATACCTTGTTATTACTAACCGCTGGAGTTTGTCAATTCCTTCCGGTATATGGGTCCGAAACTACGCTATACGGGAACAACCTTTACCCAGCACATCGGCGACAGATGTCGGACGGCTATTGCCTCTATTCATACAGAGGTGAGAGACCTTTGACGACTGTCTCTTAAGTGCTGCAAAGCGTCTTTTTGAGCTTAAGATTGTGCCAATGTTGAGCTACAACCTTGGCAGGGTGGAGGGCCATTTTTTAGTGGCAAGTTTTGCGTAGCTATAAAGATGCTTCACAATATATATGTAGCGTGTTTTTGCATGCCGCGGACGGCAAGAAACCGTATTGTGTACCTGCGAGCGGGTTGCGGACCGGCTTTGAAAACAATCAGAGTCAGACTTATGTCGCTTAATGCAGGACCAATTCTGCATTTTTCGTTAGAGTGGCAGGGAAAAGTGACCGAGGCCTCAGCAGAGGTAACGCAGTTAAATGTGTACCTCGCCAGGGAGCTTTGGAATGGAATAGCATACACTACGGCACGTGTGCACAAGGTACAATGTGCATGGTTATAATTACTTGGTATGTTCGACACAAACATTTCACTACGTTGACGATCAATGTTGTTGCCGGTTCTGCTTCTAGATATGCGCTAAATACCAGGCAGCGAGCTGTCAGGCGCATCAGCGGTCTTTGCACTTTCTCCCCCGGTGGGACGGTCGCTGAAGTGTTTAAATTGTATATAAAGACCACTGTATTGTAAATATGTACCATCTTGAAATGCAAAAATATTGCGCAATAAAAATATGCATGTATTAACTAAGTGATTGCATATATGCATATGACACAATTCCGAATTTGTCGACCGACGGTACGTATACGGAACCGAAGAACAAAACTTTCTGACTGGTCGAGGAGCGGTGTGGTGTGACGTGGTGATTGAGGCTACGTACTTGAAGGGCTCCAATGAGTCGATTTCGATCTCGGCCGCGCCCATGAAGTCATCTTGCAGGCCGAAGTCGTAGTCGTAGACCTTGACGTGCAGGACCTGCGAGATGTCGTCGAGAGGCACACTAAACGACTCATCCCAAAATGGCTCGAGGGTGCGGGTCAGCGTCCGACTGCGGTAGATCTGGCGACTACCGATTCGGAACTTCACATACGGATCGCTCGTACCACACGGGTCCTTGGCGATCAAGTTCTTGCCGCACCGCAAACACACGTCGAGCACGTAGAATGGCTTGCCCGAGGCCGCCACCCCTGGCACGGTTAGTGGACCCTGTCGTTCTCGAGGTTCCTAACAGCAGAAGCAGAAGCAGAAAGAACAGTAAACACATACGACGAATGAAGACCACAACTGAAGGGGCAATGATAATAAGAGCCAAAAGCCGCTTGGTTTTATAAAATATGCGACTTTGTTTAAGTAGTTGATTGCAAGGTTTCCAATTTTGCTCTGCTGGACAAGTTTTTGCGCATTGTAGTAAGCTATATAAAAAATGAAAGTCAGTGACATGAAAAACTATAATGAAGTCTTATAACATATGCATGTCATCTTCTATAGATTGACGTTTTATATATATAAGACAAGGGAATAAGCAAGGGTATCACGGAAAATGGTGAACTTGGGGGTAAACAAGTCGTATAAGAGTATAATTAAAAACAAACGAATGGGCTATTGGCAGACGCCAGGACAGGGATGTTGGATACAAAGATACAACAAGCTAAATATAGGGAGGGGGAAGTACAAAACGTCGAGCTTGCTAGGTAGCGAGTTCATTGAACATATTGTAAAAGAATGTACAGCTTTGGGGGAGCAGAGATATAGGCCTGCCGAAAGCCCTAGTTTTAGGACCAAATTGAATTCGAAAGTTCCAGGGCGATGTTACAAGGAAGAGGTTGTGCCAATAGAAGGCAAATACTCAGCAGGCATTGGATGATAAGTTGATGATAAGGATGCGCAGGCAATATATATGCTGCCGGCCTAAGTGCCCCTGATATAAAAGGGTAACATGTGTATTCAGGTGTACATGCCAAGCGAATACTTAGGAATACAACATTGAATTTATTCAATAATTGCACATTTGCACACTGAGGCAGTGCCCGCCTAAAAAAAAAATTTAAAATCGCCTCCCGGTGAGTTCGCCTGCTCCTCCTCCGCGACGGACCCAGCTCTTGTGGTCCCGGTACGCCCGGAAGACCCGTACGGTACCCTGCATGGCCAGGACGGTTAGGTCGATCAGGTTTTTCTTCGATAACCCGAGAGTCAGGAGATCCTTCACCGACTCGGGCTCCCATACACCGGTCATCGACACGGTGATGGACCCGAATCGGTGGGGAAGCGAGCTGGGAAGTTGATCCCTGACCCCGGGTATATCGTATTTCCTGATCTTATCCCGTCTGGCCAATGCAAGGTCTCTTGAGGGGCCGCAGACCTTGGCGTCCAAGACCCAGACCCTCGTAGGTGTTGTTATGACGAGGTCTGGTCTCCGAGCCGGTACGGCGGGTCTTCGGAAGGTGCGCTCTCGTTCCACCTGCATTTCTTTAGCACGGAGTAGGCGGGTGACTCGCTCACATATGTCATCGTGGCGCTTGATTATAGGGCGATGGGAGTGATCGCACACTTGAGCGATGTGGGCCAGCGTCTCGACAGCGTTGCACCCATGACGACAAAATTTGTCGTACCCGGGACGACCCCTTGCGAGTCTGGCACGCGTTGGTAGTGCGTTGATCCTTAACTTAATCAGGTTTATGTACTCCCTACCGGATAGGTAAGGAGTACCCTTGACCCAGTCATTTGTAAAAGGGGTTAGGTGTGTGTGTTTCAGGTGAGCCCTATCGACTGTGTTATGTAGTGTACGAGACCAGTACTCGGTCTCGTGTGCGGCGTCTTCAATGGTCGTGTCATCGAACACACAGAGAGCGCTGGTTTTCGCCAGCTCCTTTCTGTGATAATCGGTCGACAGCAGCCATTGAGTGCCTATGTGGGATGATCTGTTCAGGGCAGTGAGGCGGGAGAGGCGAAGTCTGGGAATTAGTGTACGGAGACAGGGGATGTCCAGACCGCCGTGTGAGATGTGCGCGTATAGGAAGGCGTTTGGCACGCTGTTTTCGAGTTTGAGCCACTGCAACTTCACCGTTCGCCTGATCTCACAGTCTAGTTCTAGGAGGAATTTTTGAGACGGTCGGGGACCAGCGACCAGTTTATAGAGAATTTTCGGGATAAGGAATTGTTTCAGTATTGTTAAGCGTTGCTGGGGTTTAAGGGGAGCTGATGTTAGTCTGCCGAGTAGTTCTAGGAGAGTGACCTTGGCCGTGTCGACTCTGCCATTACTGTCGAACTCGATGCCAAGGTATCTCCATCGTCCATATCTCCATATAGAGGTGTATATATATATATATATATATATATATATATATATATATATATATATATATATATATATATATATATTTGACTCACAATCAACGAGAAGTTCGTGCCACCGCCCAAACTCCTAACCAATCACAGACTAATAATTTGATTTTAAATTCCTCACAAAATGACACTGCTGCTTCTAATAATAATTTTAACCCCCCTAGTACTTCACGCGTCTCCCAGCCAAATTGTAAATGTCCATCTAGTACTTGCTTAAAGGTCTTTAAATCTAAATCAGGTCTTAATTTACACCGTCGTCGTGCCCATCCGGATGAATATAATGATAACATTTTAGCCCCCCCCTCTAAGAAGGCCAGATGGAACCCACAAGACCGTGAACTTTTAGCAACATTAGAAGCAGATTTTATATTAGATAATAATAACGAAACACCTAGAGAAATTGACCACCTTTTAGCTACTAATTTTAACTCACGCACACCTGGGGCGATTAGAGGCCAACGTAATTCTCAGGCGCATAAGGATCTGGTAGAGGACCTCCTTAAAAAGAGGTCTCTCCTGGATTCCAACCTTGACGGATCTGGGCTTCCTGAGCCTAGTCGGCCTCGATACTCTGAATCAGATGGCCCCTATAATCCATCCCAAAAATATATTATTATATCTAAAATACAAGCCCTCACAAACACATTTCCCAAACGCAACATAATTTCAACAGACCTTACTCATCTGTCAAATATAATTTGCTCAGGTGAGAATCACACTATCGCCTTAAACGAATTTCTAAACAAACATTTTACACACACTGTCCGACGTCGTGCCTTTAGAGAAACACCTTCCACTGAAGCGCGAGTATCTAAAAGGCAACAGCGACGTCAAGACTACGCAACCACTCAAAAACTTTTTAGCCAAAACCGATCCAAATGCGCTCATGAGGTGCTGGACGGCAAACACACCATACACAACATGCAGGCCACCGAGGTTGTAGAACACTGGGCCAACACGATGACACAACCACCCCCTGAACCACTCCCTTGTCCCGTATACACTCCCAATTCTGATCTCTTTGAGGTTTCCCTCCCTATCTCCCTGAAGGAAACCCACGTAGCTCTCCGCGGACCTTCTAAAGCACTAGGCTTGGACGGGATTTGTCTTTCGTCCCTCCGTAAACTCCCGTTAGAAGTAGTCTGTTGTATTCTTAACATACTATTAATTAGCGATATTGCCTCAGCCCATGAAACTGCTCGCTTAGCGTTCATCCCTAAAATTAACAATGCCACATCCCCAAGCGATTTGCGACCCCTATCTATTAGTTCATACTTACAACGAACGCTTAACAAAATTCTCTCTAGACGCCTCCAGAACTCTATTAAGCTTCTCCCAATCCAGCGAGCGTTTCTCCCCTATAATGGTACCTTCGAGAATCTTGCGGTTCTGGATGGTATCCTTAACGATGCCAAGTCTGCAGGACGTGAGCTCAGACTCGCCTCAATCGACCTCCGTAAGGCGTTCGACATGGTGAGTCATGACTCCGTCCTGTGGTCACTCCGGACTCGCGGATACCCGGAGGTATTCATTAACTATATCGAACGCTTGTACCTCTCATCTAAAACTCTCATAGAATTTGGACAAGAATGTCGCACATTTCGGCCAACTAGGGGTGTTAGACAGGGAGATCCTCTGTCCCCCCTCTTATTTAATCTAGTTCTCGACGACATTCTTTCAAAATTAGACAAAACTAATATCGGGTACCAACTTACTGATGACTTCCGCCTTATGGGCTTAGCCTTTGCGGATGATCTCATCCTCCTAGCCTCCACGAAATCCACTCTCCAACGTCTCCTTAATATTGCGGACCCACTTTTGAAATCCCGAGGCCTTGAAATTAATACTAATAAAAGCTTTACTATCTCCCACCTATTTAATAGGAAGGAAGGTAAAGGTTTTATCAATACCGTACCAGAATTTAACGTTGGAGATCGGCAATTGCCAGCTAAAGGTATGAGCGATCGATGGAGATATCTTGGAGTCGACTTTGACAGCAATGGCAGAGTTGACTCCACCAGGGATATACTCCTTAATTTACTCAACAGACTCACGATAGCTCCCCTTAAACCCCACCAAAGACTCATATTTTTGAAAGACTTTCTCATTCCCCGTCTCCTATATAAACTGGTCTCCGGTCCCAGACCATCTTACGCACTCCTTAGTGACCTAGATAAAGAGATCAGAAAGGTTGTTAAGTCGAAATGGCTTAAGCTCGAAAACTCGGTGCCGAACGCCTACCTGTACACGCACACGGCACACGGCGGTCTGGACATCCCCTGCCTCCAAACATTCATTCCCAGACTCCGCCTCTCCCGCCTGACAGCACTACAACACTCCACGCACCTTGGGGTCCAATGGATGCTAACCACCGAGCACTTTAAAAAAGATCTTGCGAAAACAAGACTTCTTTGCGAGCGCTTGGGAACCTCCATTGAGACCGCTACACAAGAGACCGACTACTGGTCTCAACAACTACACAACACGTTCGATGGGGCACATTTTAAAAAAGCACACGAAACGCCCTTTGTACACTACTGGATTAAGGGTATGCCCTACCTATCTGGTAAGGAGTATTTAAACCTACTAAAGCTCAGGATCAACGCACTACCAACGCGTGCCAGATTGGCCAGGGGACGCCCGGGCTACAACAAACGTTGTAGGCACGGGTGTCTTGCGCCTGAGACGTTGGCTCATGTCGCTCAGATGTGCGATACAACACACAAACAAACCATAAAGAGACATGACGACGTCTGTGATCGCGTAGCGCGTCTTCTCCGCGAAAGGGGTCATGAGGTGGTTCGTGAGCGAGTATTCCGTCGACCGGGCGCACCGGGTCTAAAGCCCGACCTCGTAATAACAACACCTACCGAGGTCTGGGTTTTAGATGCCGAGGTTTGCGGCCCGAACCGGGACCTGGCAAAAGCACGGCAAGACAAGATCGCCAAATATGACGTCGAGTTCCTAAGAGCGGCGCTCCCCGACCCGCAAAAACCTCGCAGATTCGGATCCATCACTATCTCTATGAGTGGTGTATGGGACTCCGAATCTGCGAGGACGCTCTTGGGGCTCGGCGTCACGAAGAGGAATCTTATGGATCTCACCGTTTTAACTTTGCAAGGAACCTTGAGGATATACCGCTCGCACCGGGTCCATAAGAGCGGGGGCTACCATCAAGCAAGGACACGGACAACTGACTCTTAACTTCACGTGACACCTTTTTACCACAATTTTTATTAAGGCGAGCACTGCCAAGTGTGCAAACGTATTGTAAATGATTAATAAATCATCACAATATTTTCTATATATATATATATATATATTTATATATATATATATATATATATATATATATATATATATATATATATATATATATATATATATACACCTCGAGGCACGCGCAAAGTGTTTACTATCAACCATCAAGTATGCCACATTTCAAACTAAAGGCAACAATCGCACCTGGCTGTTTTGCCAGCCAGTCTCCCAGCCAAGCTAAGCTCCGGCTGGGAGTGTGCATCAACCTTGTCGAGCCCACTTATTGTTCCCTCCGAAGCCGCCGCCATTGCCATCAGTTTTCTTATCGCGGTGATGTCCCTTCGTTTATCTGCCCGGTAGTCATTATGGAACGTCGTCTGCTCTCGTTAGAACGCCGCGGCCGCTTGCATTACTCTCCGTCTCAGCATCACTGCTAGCCTCTACGGCGCCCGCACACTGGCTTCATTGGTATGCCGCTCATCTTTCAGGCCCTGAGGTCTTACGGCTTCTGCTGTTACTACAACACATGCGCGGCTTTGCGTCCACCATCTCGTTTTCCCCGATCTCTTGCATTTTGCGTTGCCTAGTGCTCTCCTTCAGACCGAAGTAGCAAGAGCAGCCTGTGCAGACAACGGACGTACACAGATGGTGAAGAACAGAGGGGAAGCGCGAACGTGTAACACGGGAGAAGCAGTGCTACGTTCTATATATATATATATACATACATACATATATATATATATATATATATATATATATATATATATATATGAATACCGACGAAGAAATTGCATACACGTCGCCGACTTGCAATTCAACAAAAAAAAATCATGCTTTTTCAGCGCCGTGCATTACCAACCGAAAACTAGCAAAAAAAAAACAAGAACGGGCTCCTCTGGTGAGCAAGACAGTCAAGCAATGATCAGAACAGAATCATCAGGCAAAAAATATGAAAACGAAATATAGGAGAACCAGTAAAAGAAGACGAAGAACAAGTAACAGCGAAATGCAGCGAACTTGTGGGTAATTGGCGTCCTGACTGACATGACCGTCTGCACCGATAATTCGGGCTGTGGCCGATGAGGATTTGATGACTGGCCAGTTGGTTCTGCTTGCGGTTTCGACACTTCGAATGCTCGTGACGCACCAATCCGAAGAGCAACGAAAAAAGCAGGTAGGAGGCTTCAACGGAAATTGTAGTCGCTAATGGGGACCGCCGACAAATCCGGCCTACGCTGTAGTTCCGTACCGCTCTTCCCTTCACTCGATATTAGCGTGATAAATAGATCGCGATATAGCGAGATAAACCGAGCAAGAAGGCTTAGTGGCAGAGCCTGTGCCTTGCATTCGGGAGGACTGGGTTCGAGACCCAGACTGGCCACTACCCTTAAATTGGTTTGCATGGTTTCCAATTTAGATAAGGTAAATGCCGGAGTGGATTAAAAAAATTGCCATGACATTAAAAAAAAAACGCAGACGGACATTAGCCTTACGGAAAATCTTTAAGCAAAAAAAAATCGATGGCAAAAGAATAAAGAGTGCGGTCTGCAGCTCGCCACTTATTAATTTTTTTTTTACTTACACTCTCTGTATGCGTAACGGGTTTTCTTTGAAATATGCCGCTGCTATACAGCTACCGTTTATGAATATTTACAGATAATACGAATTCAACAAATAGGCAGTATACATATATAAGCCATTACAGCTTATTATATATATATATATATATATATATATATGTTGACTTGTTTATTTTAACCGTACACTTAATTTTATTATGTATTTTAGCTCCGCGTGCTTGTAACTGAACAAAAAGGATACGTCCCACTCTAAACACAATAAAGCAGCAAACTGTGGAGTGCTCGAATAGCTTGAGCTTAGCTATGGTCAACGGAATATAAGCCAATCTACCGTTCGCAGAGTCTACTAACAACACGAAATCATCGGCAGCTTTTACTGACGGCCGCCTTCGGACAGAGCTCGAGCTAGTCTAACTAATAATCAGCACGACGGATGCTTTGTGGAACGGCCGACTTGCTGTTGTTATTGTTGTCTAATTACAGCAACGGCAGGCACAATTTGGCCAGTTTGCTCGAGATCACAAAAGTAAGCCGTCGACCAGTGGCTGACGGCTCTATTTGCCGAGAAGACCGGGACGTCTCCTTATGGCAACGATGCAAATGAGTGTGCCGGAGACGAGGAGAGCTTCGATTAACGATATATCATACGGTGGTTATTATTTGGGTACAAATAATCCAACCATAGAATTGCTTTAGAACTGAAATTGGCTTGATGTTATACAATGATAATATTTTAAAGTAAATAATTTAAACAATAAAAGCCCACCAAGCTACGATATGCAATACGGGGAGTACTTATTTTGGATTTAGATTATACACGAATTAATTTACCGTGGGACGAAGAGTCGAAATAGGTCCTATTTCCTTCAGGAATTATAAAGCGGTACGTTGACGCATAAACGTGGCCCAAGTAGGAACATGACATTGTGTGCCTTCTTTTTCAATTTAACGTAACTCGTAGTAGTTGACAAATGACCTGGCGATATTGAATGGGAAATACGTTGCTTTTAAACTAAAACCACATACCGCATTCTGAACAGTTACGGGACCGTGTCCCGGGATACTATATGTCGACATGTCATATATACATGTATTAATGGGGTATCAGATCTCGCTGGTCAAATTGAGGGCAGCTATGTGGTGATTCGGCAGCGAGTACAAATCGCTTGAAACGTACCCGCGTACGTGCAAAATAATTTATACTAGGCTGCGACCTCTCAGCCTCTGCCATTCTTTGACCCTCCTCGGCACGACCAGTTCTCTACAGTAAGTCAAGGAAGCCTGGAAGTGTACCTACTTCCGAATGGAAGTAGGAACGGAGGACGAAAATCAACTCATTAAACACTCATTGCCGCGTGTACAAAGGCTGGCCCGCCCCACCCGAACGGCGGAGGTGACCGACGTCACCGGTCCGTTTACTGATGGAGCAAAGATATCGGGGAAGCGAGAAAGCGATGCACAAGGCTAAACGAGGCGTATTCTAGGCAACGCAGCTGGCTGAGTGGAAGGGTGAACCGAGGGGAAACTAGGCTAGTCGTTGACGAGCAATTGGCCACACTCTTGGAAAGTTACAGAGCTGCCCGCAAGGACCTTCAAGGTCTCATCTGTAAGAGTAAGGTACAGGCGTGGAAACAGCTGGCAGAGGACGTGGAGAGAGACGTGTGGGAGTAAGCGTACCGAACCGTTATGGCCAGGCTCCAGGCGCCTTCTCCGAGACTCCCGCCGGATGTTCTAAAGGATCAGGTCCATAGCTTGTTCCCGGTTCACCCGTGGAGAGGCGACGGGGAGGAGCCTCTGGTTGCTGAAGAAGATATTCCCGAGGTGACGTTGGAGGAAGTCGAGCGAGCATGGCAGCGATTGACACCCGGTAAAGCACCCGGCCCGGATGGAGTACCTCCTGGAGCGGCGAAGCTACTGGTTCAGCGATGGCCGAAGCTGTTTCAAGCACTAGTGATGCGTCTTCTAAGAGAAGGGCGATTTCCGCGGCTGTGGAAAAACGCCAACCTGGTCCTAATCCCCAAACCAACGGGAGAGAGCAATGCTTTAGCAAGTAGTTCTGCTTACCGGCCTATATGTCTTCTTGACACAATGGGCAAGATCTTAGAGAATGTTATCGTTGAGAGGCTCAACGCTGAGATTGAGCTCAAAGGGGCTCTGTCAGACGCCCAGTACGGTTTCCGTAAGGGAAAGTCCACGCTTGGCGCCCTTACACGGGTTTTAGAACGGGCGACCGAACAGTTAACAAGGACTCCGAAAACAAGAGACTTCGTTGTGCTCGTCCTCCTGGACGTCAAGAATGCCTTCAACTCGATGAGCTGGGAGGTGGCCATGGACGCAATGAGGCGCAAGGGCATTTCGCCATACATTCGCCGGATAATTTCGTCCTACCTATCGGAAAGAAGGCTGTCGGCCGGCGGTCAGAAGTATGAGATCTCTGCGGGGGTTCCTCAGGGGTCGGTCTTAGGGCCGATTCTGTGGAACCTAGCCTATGACGGAGTCCTCGAGCTGCCGGACCTACCGGCGGGTGTTGAGATGGTGGCCTATGCCGATGACTTGGCGCTGGTTATCACGGCACGGGAAACGGGGGCCCTGGAGTATGCCGCTAATGAAGCCTTGGAGCAGGTGGCAGAGTGGATGGAAGACCATTCTCTAAGACTGGCCCCGCACAAGACGGAAGCAATGTACCTTACAGGCAGGAAGAAAACCCGGAACATCCGCCTGCGTCTAAACGGTCATCCTGTCAGGCTTGCTCGGACAGCAAAGTATCTCGGAGTGGTGCTCGACAAAGGTCTCAATGGATCGGCGCATATCCAGCATGTGGCTGGTAAAGCCCACAAGGTCGCGGCCGGCCTGGCGCGGTTAATGCCCAGAGTCGGCGGCTGCACAGAAGGCAGGCGGCGCCTGCTGGCCAGTGTAGCAGAGTCGGTAGCGCTATACGCGGCTCCAGTGTGGGCAGACATGGCGCTGAGGACACAAAGAAACAGGAGAGCGCTTCGATCGTCACAGCGGCCGGTAGCCATTCGTGTCTGCCGGGCTTACCGCACGGTGTCGACCGCGGCCCTCTTGGTCCTGTCTAAGATGCTACCGTGGGATCTGCTGGCAAGTGAACGGGCCGAAAGATGGAGGGATGGCGATCTGGACTTAACAACGGCTAGATCGAGGACAATCGCCCGGTGGCATGAAGAATGGGCCACAGTGCAGCCGGGAGACCCTCGGAGGCCGCCCGCGGGGAGCTGGACCAGAGACCTCATCCCCGACCTGAAGGCGTGGTACGCCTGCAACCACGGTGAGCTGTCTTATGGTACGACACAGGTGCTGACCGGGCATGGCCAGTTCCAAACGTACATGGTAAGAATTAACAAGGCGAGTGTCGACATCTGCGCGTTATGCAGATCGGGTGAGACGGACGATGTCGAGCACACAGTTCTGCGGTGTCCGGCCCTCCAAGAAGCCAGAGACGCGGGTGCGACCACCGTGAGAGGAAAGTCGATCAAGAAGGTTGTAGCACACATGCTGACTTCGGCGAAGGCGTGGAGGGAGTCTTGTGCCTTCTTCGAGACTATCATGTCCTTAAAGGTGGCCAAGGAAACTGCTAGGAGAGCTCGTTTCAACAATAGCCCCCGATCCAGTCGAGAGGGAGCGCCCGTAGGTGACAGGGAAAGAAGGGGAAATAGGCAGCGAAGGCGAACTAGCCTTGGGATTAGGCAGGGACAGCCAGGGACGCTCCAGGCAATGACTCTCGACGCATCCCCAGGTGGCGGAGCTGTGGAAGGCGTTAACGGTCTGCCTGACGCGTCTGAGCTGCACCAAGGCAGACATGAGACGATGGATGATGCCAGATTGGAGTAGAATGTAGGAGTTGGTGCAACACCACTCCCATGGATTCCAAGCAATGCCTACGCAGTTACCGATCCCTGGGGGTGGGGGGGAAGCGGGTTTACTGGGTTTGCGAGTCCCAGACTAGTCACCATGGCTGGGGTGGCGCATGTCCGTCTGGATTCCCGTAATCCCCCAAAGTAATGCTGAAAGGTTTCAGCAGTAAAAATAAAAGACAACGCACAATTAAACCCACTTCTCAGCGTTGGCTGGTAAGGGACTAGCCACGCCATAGGTAGGCCTTTTCTGGTAGGGCTTTGGAAACGACCCCTAATTGCTCTTCCGAAACATTAACGTCCGTCGACGACGTTGAAAGACTGTGACCTCGCCAAGAGCGGTATCACTTGCTATGCTGTATATTGTGCCACTTTATTGAGCAGTAACAATAAATGGATTGTTCTCAACTCTCAGTCCGCTATGCGGGAAAATGTAAAAACGTTTTTAGGTCGCTACGAAGTAATACAACTTGGTGCTTAATAAATTGACAGAAGATTTATTATAATTCTACAGAAAAAAATGGATCGATCTTTACGTGATCTTTTTGGCCTCATTGTTGTATATTCCTGACGGCTAAGTCAGATGAACGTGAGGGTGCAGAAATAATCCCTGTTGGGTTTTCATATTTTAAAACAGACTTTTGGCTTACATGGGGACGATAGCTATCTTGGTAAAAGAAGATGCCCTTGAGACAAACTAAATGATAACGACCAGTATACCTTTTGGTGGCTTATATTTATAAAATATATTTTTTTATCGCATGCCAATCTGCTATACAAGATGCTATATATAGCAAGATAGAGAAGACAACACACGTCTATATACAATATTACATGTGTACGTACATTTATTCTGTTTGTGCTTGCCTGCATCTGTTGTCTGATGTTTCTTTCTGAAGCCTACTTCTTCGGGCAGCTTGAATTTAAAACCTAAGTTCAACTCGTCGATGTGTTACACATTTGCAAATCAAGAAGTTCTAGCAAATCAGTAATTAACGAAAGCATTGGACTAATTGTAATTCGGTATTGTCAAGTTCAGTCCTAGGTTGACGAACAGTACCAATGGCATTTTCCGAGTTCTACAACGCAGTACAATCTCATTTATTGTCGAAACCTCTCGGCTTTCTATGTTTACCTTTTAGATTAAAGTCTTTGATTTTGAGCTTGGAAAACTACGTCTGGAAATAAAGTCTTTTCTGTTAGAGTAGTATCCATCTTTGCAAACTAAATTTCTTTTCGTTTTATCCTTGTACTCACAAGACAAACTAGGTTGAACTTAGGCTTTAAATTCAGTTTGCTCAAAGAAGTAGGCTTCTGAAAGAAACCTGAGAACACAGTAAAATCCAATGTATGTGCAAATGTAAGATTAGTAATGAAAACAACCAGTAAGGGAGTTTTGCATTCTGTTAGCACAAAAAGGTCACATTTAAATAAATAAAATGTCAGTTCGGAATCAAAGAACAGTTTTTTTTACCAGCTAATCGGAACCATTACTAATGTCAAGTGACGCAACAGGATTTTCAAAGTAAAAACAAAAGAAATAGGCGCTGATTCACACGACCAAACTTAAGAAAGCTCTGGATGAAAGCGGACACTCACGAGATGAAATAAATTATCGTCAAGACACTCCATACACCGTAGATTTAACATGAATATCTTAATTGGAAGCAAGTTGGTTAAATCGCAGGCTGCGCTTATATATATATATATATATATATATATATATATAAGATATGATATCATGAAGTCAAACTTCTTGATAATCGTTATGATAAGATGGATAGCTTTAATACAGTTTTGTAGAGATTTTCACGATACAGCTTTTTTAGGATCCACTAGAATATATATATGTATATATATATATATATATATATATATATATATATATATATATATATATATATATATATATATATATATATATATATATATATATATATGATGCACTATGACAAAAGGGAACGAAGAGTGATAGTTGAGATTGTTTGTGATACTAGTCAGGGGCTGCTCCTATATTTATAAATGAGTTGTGACGAGACATGTCATGTGATAGTTGGGATTGTTTGTGATACTAGTCAGGAGCTGCTCCTATATTTATAAATGAGTTGTGGCGAGACATGTCATGAACGCGATTTGTGTCTAACATATTGTATAGCAATATCGCGCCACTGAATATTTATGGCATTCGTGTAGAGCGGTTTTTCATTGTTCATGGTAACCCTCATCGTCCCTTCACTTTAAAACAGAGCAATATTTATTTCTAAACAGCAATATACCAAAAACGGGCTTCTACACTCGTACACAAAGGGCACAATGACATAAGAGCTACGTAAGCAATTAGCAAACTACAAATATGATTGCCCTTACTGTTTATATTGCTGTAAAAAAGTAGGCAGAATGTCAGATTGCACGTCTTAATATTATGACTGAGACTAGCAAACACTAAATGAATAGCAATGTATGGTCTTCAGTGCTTGCGGCACCTGTCAAATGGTCGGAACATTGTTATGTGTATACGGAATGGCGTGTCAACTTGGTTTTTGTATTGTCGGCTTATACAATTCGTGTTGAACCTGTTTCAGCTGTCTACGAGAAGCTTTTATTTCGATGTACGATCTCAATCTCTCAAGCGACAGCTGACAACCGTGTTTGTCAGAATTACAGGACGCTCTTAGACAGGTGAAGGAAGAGACGGCGTTGCTTATTGATTTGGCCAAAGTAGGCGTTATACCAGAACGTTCCAGCATATGTTAAACACCTTGATAATAACGTTGAATTTTAATTGCGTGGTCCAATGAGAGCGACCATTCTTCTTAGAATTGTTATGCATAGTATTGGCAATACGTTTTATGATAGCAGCAGATATTCGTTTCTGTGTAGGTATATATATATATATATATATATATATACGTAGTTAAGCCAAGCAAATACGTCATACATAAAAAAAAAACGTGAATATAAAATGTATATTACATTTGTTGACGTAGTGTCCTTGGAGCACTGTATGCCGTGTCCAGCAGTGTCCCAACGTTTTTAACGTCTTACAAAGCGAGGCGTTCGTAGGGGAGAAGAACAAAATACCTAAATACCTTACTGAATGACCCACGTGTATATATGTACATATATATATAATATATGTATATATATATATGTACATATATATATATATAATATATATATATATATATATATATATATATATATATATATATATATATATATAATATATATATATACAGGGTGTTGCAGGAATATTTGAAGCCCGATATACAGAATTGTAGAGCTCGTTAAAGCAAATATTTTTTCCAATGGAACATGGTCTCTGAGAAGTCTTGTTTCGGAGTGAGAGCGAAATGACTACAATTTGTGACACTAGTGTTTTTGCCCGACATAGGAGCACAAAATGTGCTCTTGCGAGCCAACCAGTTTTCCTAGACAGAAACTAAGCACACCATCGTGTTCGTGATAAAATTCTGCTCCATCTGAAGAATATGCAAGGCCGGTCAGAAGACGCGACATGGTCGCTTAAAAGTGAATTCGCCAAAAATAAAGTTGTTTATTAGCGTTCACGCCAAATACTTTAGAATCATAACTCTACAACCACTCACAGCGCTCAAAACGGACACATCCAGCCAATGCGCAATTCATGGTATCATTTTTCATTCATTTCGATCATTTTGGTACAAAACATATGTCCATGCGAGCTGTGGTTGCGGAGTAATTACGATTTTTCGGAGGGCATGTCCAGATTAAGTGCATGTAAAATGACTGTGTGGCGACGTTCACTACCGCCGATGTGTCGCGCGACAGCCGCAGCGCGTCATTTTTCATGCACTTAATCTGGACATGCCCTCCGAAAGATCGTAATTACTCCGCAACCACAGCTCGCATTGCCATAAGTTTGGTACCAAAATGATCGCCATGAATTGCGCATTGGCTGAATGTGTCCGTTTTGAGCGCTGTGAGTGGTTGTAGGGTTATGATTCTAAAGTATTTGGCGTGAACGCTAATAAAGAACTTTATTTTTGGCGAATTCACTTTTAAGCGACCATGTCGGGTCTTCTGACCGGCCTTGCATATTCTTCAGATGGAGCAGAATTTTATCACGAACACGATGAAGTGCTTAGTTTCTGTCTAGGAAAACTGGTTGGCTCGCAACAGCACATTTTGTGCTCCTATGTCGGGCAAAAACACTAGTGTCACAAATTGTAGTAATTTCGCTCTCACTCCGAAACAAGACTTCTCAGAGACCATGTTCCATTGGAAAAAATATTTGCTTTAACGAGCTCTACAATTCTGTATATCGCGCTTCAAATATTCCTGCAACACCCTGTATATATATATATATATATATATAGATATATATATATATATATATTATATATATATATATATATATATATATTATGTACATATATATTATATATGTATATATATATATATATATTATATATATATTATATATATATATAGTTGTGTTAATGTACGCACCTCTTCTACATCGGCGAGAAGAACCGTCTGGCTGGATCCGGCGCTTTCGACGGACATCCGATGCTGCTGACGCAGGTGAGCGAGCTTCTTGTCGGCGAGAAGCTGGTCGGTCTTTGTGATGACAACGCCGCCACCGCCGCTGCCACCACCAGCCAATAATGCTACAGCCGGTTCGCGGCCCGAGCAGGCTCCGCCAAACGTCGATTTCTCGGCCCGATCACGGCGCCACCGCCAGCGGTGGATCGTGGTGTCCGACTGCGAGTTCGTCGTGGTGAGGTTGTCGCACATCTCGACGTCGTCGTTGTCGAGGCGGTCGTCGTCCTGCGAGCCGGCCGCGAGCGCGGCCAAGTTGCTCCGCGACACGTTCGGATGACTCTGGCTCAGCCGACCTGCGGATGAGCGACACGTAACAGAAGAAGGCACAGCAACAGCAGCGGAAGAAGACGAAGAAGAAGAAGATGAGAATCGAGGCGGTGCCAAACTCAGAGGCGACACAGTCGACCCCCCGCAAGCTGAGGGAGGCGTGCACGTTGGCCCCTTCGAGCCCGAGGTCGTGCACGTTGGCCCCCCTGAGCCCGAGGTCGTGCACGTTGGCCCCCCTGAGCCCGAGGTCGTGCACGTTGGCCCCCCCGAGCCCGAGGTCGTGCACGTTGCCCTCCCCGAGCCCGAGGTCGTGCACGTTGCCCTCCCCGAGCCCGAGGTCGTGCACGTTGGCTCCCCCGAGCTCGCCGTCGTGTACGTTAACCCCAAGCTCGAGGTGGTTGTCACCACCACCCACCGATGATGATGATGATATTGATGATGGAGGTGCAAAGGAACTTACGCCCCACGACTCACATAGCGGCAAGGACGAAGTCGAGGTTGACGAAATGGCCATTGTGCCTCCGGACAATGGCGGAGACACTCGAAACGCCA
>QVRM01002413.1:0-44751 GCA_003439945.1 Dermanyssus gallinae
CAATGTCATCTGCATACATTAAAGTACTTGCCCACTCTCGAGTCCACCCCTGTCTCATCCGGTTGGGTAGCCCTCCCAATAATACTGAAAACAGCAACGGGCTAAGTCCAGTCTCCTGGAGCCACACCGGTGGTTTGCTTTACTGTTCCCACAATCCCTAAACCGTTGTCGATGCATACTATGCTCTTCCCTAATGGATGGCCCCTAAAATGTTAAACAGCTGACTCGGAACTTCCTCCAAGGCTAGCTTCTCCATGATTATGTTTCTCGGCGCTAGGTCAAAGGCGGCTTTAAGATCTATAAATACCGCATATAACGGTCTTCTTGGCTCGGCTAGAGTTTCCCAAATCTCTGCTAGCCAATTGGCGCAGGGCCGTATGGGTCGACTTGGATTTTCTAAATCCGTGTTGTTCTTCTGGTACTGCGTTTTTGGTTTCTAGGAAGTGCTCAAGTCGATCTGATATTATCCCCGAGAATATCTTATAGGAGGCAACTCTTAAGTGTTATTCCCCTCCAAGCTTCCGGCTCTGTTTCTATGCCCTTTCCTTTAGGTATAACAATGAGAGTATCTTCCTTCCTACGCTTTAGGCATTTTCCCGTACTTTAGGCATTCATCGAATAGAGCTTTCCAGCATGGCGCCAGTGCCAACGTTTGCTTTAAGTGTTCATTTCTTATCATATCGTTTCCGGCCGCTTTACGTCTAAGCGCTCTTTCAATTGCGCTGACATCGTCTTCGATTGATGATCTCGCGAACTACCCATTCCCGTGCCAGCTCTGTGTCTTTGTCCCAAGGCCCATTGTATAATATTATTTCTTTTGGAGTGGTGTCGGCTCCCTGTAGCATACCAGCAAAGTGCTTAATTAGTCTCTCAGTCTCCACTGGGCACTGCTGTTTTCTTTTATGCTTTAGCCATTTGTGCGGGTGTTACTCTGTCTCTCGTAACAACTTCCACTCCTGGCTTTCCCAGTACTTCTGTTTCTCTTTCTTGTATGTCCTTGGCGTCATTTTCTTTACCATTATAGCAAACGGCCTCATTACCGGAAAAATCTTTACGTAGTCCCTAGTTATCCTGTTTGCATTTTTTTGCTGCTCTACACCGCTCGTTAAATCAGGGCCTTCCTTTTTGTTCTTGACGCGGAACTATTGCACTTTTGATTAGATTTACCAGTTCACGTTCATATGACCCTATGTGAATTTCTCCTGGTGGACACACCTCCCCAACTCCCTTTAAGAAAATCCCACTATCCAACTTTGTTCCGGTCCCCAGCCTTACGGCTACACTCCTCCCCACTGCTGCTAATTTTGAATGTCATTCCCATGGGTATATGCCTTCTAAGTCCCGCTCCTTTCCGAAAAGATGTATTTTCCCCTAAAAATGTTATATCATTCACGTTTCCGTCTGTGGCAAAAACGTCGATGACTGACGCTCCTGTGTTACATTCAAATGTGTTTAGGCCGGGCTCGCTGACTAACCAACAGCCTATCTCCGTTATAATCTCCAAGAATGCTTCAGTTCGTTCAGAGTTTCCCTTGTCCAACCTGGCATTGAAATCCCCCGCTAGAATCATAGGTGCTTTTCTGGGCACAGCCTCGACCCCGAGCATAATACGTTCTGTCATGCTCTCAATAGACTCTACACTTGCCGGTTTTACATAAGCTGCCACAATCTCCACCCCCTTGATGCTATTGCTACTACATTTTCCGCTATTATTCCTATTTTAATTTCTCCAATTTCTGCTCTCGTAAATACTGAAACCCCCCACTTGGTCTACCCCGTCCCTCGCCTTTATGTGCAAGTGCGTGATATCCGTAAAAGTCCCCCAAAGTAAATGGTTTTACAGCCCAAGCTTCCGTCAAAATTAGAATATCTACTCCTTGGAGTGCTTCCGCGCCTAACAGTTCTAATACACCATGTCCTTTGCAGTTCCATAACTTGCGCAAGCATTTGTTCCTTGAGTTTGGTCTTTTCCGAGCGTCACTGGGTCTTTGATCCACCGGTCGTAATGCTGTTGTTGTTGTCAAGGCAGTCATTTTGGCATTATTATAGAAAGCTAGCTGGATCGAATCAGCCAGCGAGGTAGCGTTCATTATGCTCTTCTCTGGCTGTGCCATTGCCCCGCTTACTGCGCGTATGACAACTGGCAGTACGGATTCCAAGACTTTTGAGATAACGCTCGTTATAGTTTATTGTATGATTGGAGATAGTCTGCGGAGTACTTCTTCTACAATACTGTCCGTTGATGTTTGTGCCGATATGTCTGGCTGTTGTGACGGTGAGCTGCCGGCTTTATTGCGATACGGTCAGCTTCCTCTATGCGTGTCGTGGGGATACGACTTCCACCGTCAACTTCTTTTATCCATTCTTTACGACCGAAGAGACTTTCTTTAGGAGTAACAAAAAGCATCATATGGATTGGTCTCGAATTGGCGTTTGTAGGAGGTCGCGCAATTGTAACAGGTCAGACCGTCCAGTACAGCACGTTAAATACGCCGGTTCTCATCCGATCACCGAAGCTAAGCAACGTTGGGCCCGGTTAGTACTTGAAAGGGAGACCCTCCAGTAAATCGAGTCCGGTGGCGTAGTGCATTCGCGTGCGCCCCGCAACCGGAGGAGACATATAGGTACACGGGTTGCACATTTGTGTTTATGGAGTCCGTTTTATGAAGCAATGCGCAAACAGTCCGGTGGACGTAAAATGTTGGCTGAGAGTCAGCCCGAAAAAGTTTCTTAGATCATCCAACGGCAACGGAGCGGAATGAGTACAGCGCTGTAATTAAACGTGGTAATAGTGTTTGTTTCTCATATAAGTACATACAGGGAATATAGAATAGAATACAGGGTATTGCGTGTATTCCATGCTACAAACTTATTGATTTATGTATTATGCAATTCTGCCTAACAAGTGAACGCAATTATCAATATTTTTAACAGAAATCTAGTTTTATTGGTTTGCAATTGTGGTGTACAAATTCATTATATACTGACTAAAATGCCTAAAACTGGCAACAAATACAGGAGCCGGGTGAACTGCATATGTACACCGATGCGACGAAGAGCTGGTGCAGTGGCTTGAGCGTGAGCCCGATCAACTCCTCATCCAAAATAGCAGGTCAGTATAGTGTGCA
Source organism: Dermanyssus gallinae (assembly GCA_003439945.1). NCBI lineage: Eukaryota > Metazoa > Arthropoda > Arachnida > Mesostigmata > Dermanyssidae > Dermanyssus > Dermanyssus gallinae. The sequence goes on from QVRM01002413.1 coordinate 3,129, forward strand.
GGTTCAAGTTTCTGTAGACAATATCTGCATCTCCTACTACCTGAAAACCGGCGCCTTCACACCCATAATCGGACATTCAGTCTTCATCATCAGCATCATTAGTGTGTATCCTCTATCATCTACAACCCAGCTACCGCCTTCAGCGCTTTCATCATTAGTGTGCCTTCACTAGTTAGCTGTTACTCATAGTCAGCATCATCACTATCAACACCCAGTACTACCATACCTCATCATCAAGTACCATCTTAAGCGTTAACATCATTAGTACATCTTCATCGTCATCATCATTCATTGCCTCGTCGTCATCAGCATCACCACCACAGCCATCATCACCATTTTTACCACAGACACCATCACTAACTTCATCATCAACGTTGCCACTGCCGCCATCCCCGTTACGGTAACCAGAATCAATATTATTATATTGAACGAAGATACAACCAGTCTGCGTTTGCCTGTAAACAAATAATATCCTGCTTGTAAACAGGCGCGACGTAGCAGCTGGCCATGCCCCTGAAACGAACGCCGCCGAAATGGCAAGAGAAGGAGCCGCCGGAACAACGTGCATCACCGCACGTAGACAGTGCGGCGCCTACGGATGAATGCATTACAGAAGCAGTCAGTGGTGCGGGCGGTCCGTCTAACCGTCCAAAGGACAAGTGGTGGGAAGCGGACCACATCAAGCCGCGCAGAAGACGCTTGTAGTAAAGGTATGCTTGTTTGCGAGGCGGAACCTCGCCCGGTAAGCATGGAAGACGCCAGCGAGGCAACCGAAAAAGCCTGTAACGGTGAGGAATCTCACGTCTCACAATGATTCGGAGTTTACCACGGTGACCCAGCCAAGTGGGCACAGCTTGCTCAAATGTGGTTCCATCTCCCGGTTGAAAGCTTCTTGTTGCGCGAGTGCTACGTTTTCTAGGGTTACCCAAGACTCCCAAATCACATCCATTGTCAAGGAAGTGAACGGGTTTTTGCTAACTCCTAGTATCTTGATTTGCTTGTGGACCCTGTGCAGATACCTCAGTTTCTTTTGAATCTTACGGTACTGTTTGCAAAACCGCGAGAAAGATGTGGACAGGACACACAGTCTTCCGAAAAATTTGTCTTCGATGGGGTGTGACAAGTCGGCCATGGACTGCATATACTAAGCCTTGAAAGGGCTTCCTCAGCAAAACGGCGCAGTTCTTTCTCTCAGCAAAAAGCACTTTTCCTTTGCGTACAGAAAACGTGATTGATGACCTCTTGCCCCGGCTCAAAACTGTTCGGCTTACGTACTTACCGCACGGCTGCAACTTGGCGTCAATGCGGTTTAATGGCTACTTTCTAGACGTCGGCTTTTCGCTATTGCCTCACACCACTCATCGCGTATTTTCTCTGTTTACATGGAATATATGCGCCGATATATGGCATCATCGTTTTTCACGTAAGTAACGGTTAGCGACAACGCAGTGGTTGAAACGAGGCGAAAGGCGTTTCAGATTAGTATACTCAAGGTGACTGTTAAGTCGAAAGAAAGAACACTACTAGGCGACTTGAAAAACTGTAAGGACAAATTGGCGTTTAAAGATAGTCTACTGTCGCTGTGTGGTGAGGTGTACAGATCGTACCCTTTTCGCCAAACCATAGTCAGAATCTGATTTTATTGCCGTCTAGGGTAGTACCATTGAAAAAGCAAAGGCGGTGAGGCGGTGCAAATATCGACTTTTCTCAATACCTCGGATTATGGCTAAGTTATTGACCGGGTAACTTAGCGCGCCAGAACAGCCGTAATTGATAAAGGCTTCACTGACGAAGATATCTCGTCTTAAAGAGATCGAAGCGTGTCGGCAAGGATAGATTATGAGGAGAAAATATGAGGATAAATGAGACTACAGTTGCATCGATTTCTACTGATAAAAAGGTGGAGCTGACAGACAGGGTCCTGCTGAGTGCCAATCTATTGCTATCGACTAGAGACTGGGCCATATTCTTGCAGTAGGCAGGAACAAGGTAGCCTGTAAAAATTGCGGCGAGTCAGGACTTATGGGACAATACAGATGGGTAGCCGTGTAACTGGGGGGGTATATTGTAATTCTTCGTTCAAGTATTTCGTTGCCCACCATTCTCAGCGGCTAATTGATGCAAAATGCAGTAGCTTTCCTTTTTTGAATACTGTAAGACCAGGATGACAACGCTATCCAGACTGACCTGAGTCGACTTAGTCATTTACCCAGTGTAGCCCAGTAAATGCTGATGGAATTCGTCTAGTTCTAGTGATACAAAATTCGACCAAAGAAACCCATGTCTAGTCCTCTGGGGTACTGTTACTCCGTACGCTATAACGTCAGTAAGAGACTTTCCTTAGAATTAACAAAAAGTATCAAATGGACCGGTCTCGAATTGCGTTTGTAGCAGGTCGCGCAATTGTAACATGTCAGACCCTCCAGTATATCGAACCCCGTGGCGTAGTGCATTCGCGTGCGCCTCGCGACCGGACGAGATATATAGGTACATGGGTTGTAGCTCCACCGTTGCGCATTTGTATTTATGGGGTCCGCCTTACGAAGTAATGCGAAAGCAGTCCCGTAGACGTTAAATGTTGGCTGAGGGTAAGCCCAAAAAGTTTGTTAGATCCTCCAATGTCAACGGAGCAGAACGAGTATCGTGCAGTAATTACACGTGTTCACAGGTGTATTTTTCTTCATATACGTACGAATAAAAGGTATTGCATGCTAGAAACTTATTCACCTATCTACTATTTGCAATTCTGCCGACCCAGTGAAGGCAATCATGATTACTTTTAGCTGAAATCGAATTTTATTTGTTTGCAATTATAGTTTCAAATACATTATACACCGACAAATATAACCATATAGCGAAATATATAAACATACACCGAATGAACCGGCAACAAATACAGAAGCCGTGTAAACTGCATTTGTTCGCCGATGCACAATATTTGGTGCAGTTAGCTGGTGCAGTTGCTTAAAAGTCAGCGCGATCAACTTCTCACCCAGAAATAGCACGTTAAAGCTGCATGCCCTAGTGGGCACAGCTTGTTTAAATAAGGTTCCATCTCCGAGTTGAGATTTTCTTGCCTTGCGACTGCCACGTCTCCTAGACTGACCCAGGACGCCTGAATCGTATCCATGGTCAGAGAAGTAGTAGGGGTTTTTACTAACTCCCAGTGTCTTGAGTTGCCTGTCGAGCGCGCGCAGATCCTTCAATTTCTTTTGAGCCTCATGGTACTGCTTGTGGAACCGCGAGAACGATGTAGAAAGGCCACATAGCTTGCCGAAAGATTTGCCTTCGATAGGATGAGACAAATCGGTCTTGGACTGAGTACACCAAGTCTTGAAAGCGTCAGCTTCCTCAGCAAAGCGGCACATTAGTGAGTCCATCATCTCTTACGTTGACTTGACTGTTGAACGAGACAACGCTACTGCAATCAGACAAGCTGGTGACACACAATCTCCTGACCGTGAAGTTCAGCTTAGCAGATCAAGTCTGAATGGCTTACATTGAAAGTCGCTGCTTGTTATACAGGCAACCGACGCCAAGATAAGCGCTCAGGCGGCGATGCCGCCTCTCCCCTTAACCGAGGGTTGTTGGCGTGACCTCTGCTTATCCGGACCATCAATCAGTGGATAACGGTTTCGACGTTTTGATACGCGGCTAACTCACCGCCTCGCGGAACCTGCGCTGATAGATTAGATCAGTATCTGCCCCTGAAATAGTAACATTCTGATGCTTGTTCTAGCTTGAAAATGAATTCAACACCGTGGCCTAAAAGACGAGATTGAAATAATTACCAGAATAACCGTCGTGGAAAATAGCACAATTCTTGTGTGCAAGTCAAATTCACGCGTTTTCAATCTTAATGTTAGAACGTCCAAGGCAAGTTGTGCAAAAGGCGACCAAGACGTGTTAAGGCGTACATGTAAATGTCTACATGTGAAAATATATTGAATTGGCGAGCACGTTTACACTTGTGTAAACATGTGAACTGCGTGCGTAAATTGGTGTCAATATGTAAACTTAAGCTTTGTGAAACGCAGCTCCGTCAACCAAACTTTATATTCTATGGTATCCGGCCGTGTTTCAGGAATCGGATCTTCTATTTCTAATAGGATTAGTTGCCTCACTATTTTTCATCTACTTGCAACGTAAAAAATTAAATCTACATAATTTTCTGAATAATACTGAAATCTTGGGAGCTTTATGAAGTCAGCATATCGTAGCAGGTTTAACAGCTTTCTTGCGAGCGCATGATATGTATATAAATGCTCATATATATAGAAAATATTGTGATGATTTATTAATCATTTACAATACGTTTGCACACTCGGCAGTGCTCGCCTTAATAAAAATGGTGGTAAAAAGGTGTCACGTGAAGTTAAGAGTCAGTTGTCCGTGTCCTTGCTTGATGGTAGCCCCCGCTCTTATGGACCCGGTGCGAGCGGTATATCCTCAAGGTTCCTTGCAAAGTTAAAACGGTGAGATCCATAAGATTCCTCTTCGTGACGCCGAGCCCCAAGAGCGTCCTCGCAGATTTGGAAGTCCCATACACAACTCATAGAGATAGTGATGAATCCGAATCTGCGAGGTTTATATATATATATATATATGTGACGGTAATTTGGACGGAACATGCGTCTTTCGACTTCTCTGCGGTGTTGGGTACATGCTCATGTGTGATGTGCATTAAATGCATAATTATTTTTGATGAATAAACTTTGTTTGTGAAACTTTGGAGCTTAAACATGAAAGAGACTCGCATTGAATGCCTCATTACTGACTTGATAAGTGGTTTTAAGGTTATGCAACCCGCGCATTAGCCTAAGCAGCAGGCTCGAGAAATACCACAAGACACTCGCCTTTAAAGGTATTTTGTATGTTCTGGAGCTTATAACAGTTGACCTGCTTAGCTTTATAAATGAGTCTGTCTATTGGGGATCCGCTTTACATGTACTACGCTCAATACATACACGCTATGTACCTCTTTTCTTTACTTGCCAACGGCTTTCTTACTAAATGCCCCCCAGAGGTGTTGGCTCTACTATAAGTACATAGCGCTTTAAGATTTCCTTCCATTCAATTATGGCAGCCTTAGCCCGTTTCACTCACAGAAAAGCCCAAGCTGTCGAATAATGCAGCCCAGCTCTCTAACTTTACACATAATTGCCTTTAAGTTGAGAAGTTGTCTGCTAACAGTCGTGATCGGTTGTTCGAAATGTTCGCTCCCGTTAAAGGCGGGTGAACAACTAGTGGTGTGCAGTCAAGGCTGCTCAAAAGTGTTCCACGGGGGCTGTCTAAACCCCGTGCTCCCCGAGGATGCGCACTCGGCTTCGTGTAGAGCCTGTGACACCCACGAACCAAGTCACGGTACATTGTGCGGCCGATTGAGCGAGCTACAGTGGAACTTTGTGAAACTGTGATTAGCACACACGGCACAACAGGAGCGGGTTGCCAAAATCGAGGCAATCCCGCAGGAACAGTTTGCCGCACCCCTTACGCTTACAGGGGGTTTGAACTCCACGCTAAGTGACAAAATTAGCGTGGAGAAAAGCGGCGGAACGCGGACAACGCGGAAAAACAAGAAAGCCAGGCTAGCAGACAGCACAGAAGGTGACGTCACCGAGCCAAAGACGAGAGAGCTGGCTGGAGAGACCAGCAAAAACAACCGCGCAGGCGCCAAGAGAAGCTTGGCGTCTGCAGAGTTGAGTAACGGCAGTGGCAACTTAAACGGCGCTGTTGTGGAGATGGAACTACCGGGAGGTGGTACAGCGGCGTCAGCAGCTGCGGTAACAACAACGCCGACAGCAGATCCAGCTGACCCACGTCCGGAGGAGAAGGCAGACGACGATGGTTTTGTTGTGGTTCGTAACCGAGACAACAAACAAAACATCGAATGCAGCGCGGTAGTGCAACAGATGGCATAGGCGGATTGGAAGTCTATGCTAGACCTGCGAAGATATGCGCCTTGAGAGTGGCACGATTGGCGCAGAAGACAGTGGCGGTCGGGCTGCAAGCCTGGCTTACTGGCAAGGGCATAACTGTGAAAGCAGTTTGAAAGCTGCGGAAGGTATGCAGCGTCTGTTCGGGGCACATTGCTGAACTGGGCTAACCCTGGGTTAGAGAATCCGTAATCACACGTTCGCACGGAGACAATTGTCCACTCCAAAGTGCTAATATAACGAACTTATATAAATAATAAATATATATCATAATTGTTTGGAAGCTACATACACATGGTAGTGATGCTGTGTTCTGTGTGGTGGTGCGTGACGAAGATTAAGCAAACTGTTGCAGAAATGAATTCTGACCAAAGGGAAGCCTGTTCCGTCGCTGGGTTGGGGACGTCCCCTACGAGAGGTTGGTTAAGGAGAGTTTTAGTGCTCCTGGCGGTCCAAGCCCCGTAAGTGACTGACCAGTTCTAGAACTGCAAGCGTAGTGGCAAACATACACCCCTACGAGTGCTTCTCTGGAATTGTGAGGGACTTAAGGCGGCAATGGATCTTGCACGTGATGACATGTTTAAGTTGGTTGACATTGCACTCCTCACGGAGACATTTCAGCGGGACGAACTGCATATCAATGATATGCGGGGCGTTCACCAGCTGGCTGTCTTACCTGCGGGAGGTCGGGGAAGACCTTTGGGTGGTTTAGCTATCTACCCACATAAACGCTTACCACCGCTAGTCCGCCGCGCTGGTCTACAATGAGACGGATTAATCTATCTGTTTTGGACAGAACGGTGGGCGGTCTTGAGGTAAGCCCTGACATCGATACCACATTGGCACGGCTAGATCGACACCTACGGCCTATAAATTAATTTATCGCGTAACCAATTCAGTGTTCGTAAGGGCGGGTCGAGGGACCTTGCGCTGGCTCTCTTATAGCATCTAGTGGCTTATTCTCTTAATAAGAGTAAGATTTGCCTTCTAGTCTTCCTTGACCCGTGGCGGCAGCTTTCAACCAAACTAGTAGTTTACTTCTGTTGCAGATTGTTGTTGTTCGTTTATCTAGGCTGCTCAATGGTAACTGTTGTATGGTTTTATCCCTATCTTCCGGCAGGTAGCAAACAATCAGAGCTCGGCAGATTGAGTCCTCATGGCAGGATGTTAATATCGAAATTCCTTGCCTTGTTATCAGAGTTTGTTACCTGTTTTGAAACGCGATAGTTGCGAGTTTTGAGCTTTGATGAATTGCGAGTGTCATCGAGTTGTAGGACGAAATGTGATTGTTGCTACCTGTGTAAATGTTCGTCGTTTACCCGAGCATCTGGCGGAAGTGACCGAACTTAATTAGAAACGCAGAAGCGTACATTTATATTTCACTTGTTTTTATTGTTTGGCGTACATCATTGTTGCATTTGCTATTGTCATTGCACAAGAGCGCCGATATGCAGTATAATTAGCGTGTTTCTGGGAGTTCCTCTCCGGCGTGACAGCAGCGAAGCTTCTTTCACGCTCACCGCCGTAATGCTCATTGTTTCTATTGTACTCTGCTCACTCTTTTTTTTTAAATGTGAGGTTTGGGGAAAAATGCTTTACGCTTACCCAGCGCAGATGGTAGGTGCTTGGGTAGTGTGGGACTCCTCGTTGTTATTGAGGTTACCCACTAAAAAACCTACTCCTCACTTTCCCCCCCAGGGCTCGGTACTGTTCCCCAGTTCATCAAGGCCGAGGGGGGGAGCCGTCTGCTCTATCTGCTGGTCCTGGCCTGAGAGCCCTGAGGAGACGCGGTTGTTATTCGCGCTGTTCCGGTAAAGGCGGCCCGCTTCTTCTCTTCTTTTCGGGTCTTATCTCTCATCATGTGGTCCAGGAAGTGAGATCCTTCCTTCCACGCTTGTGCAGAGATCATCTTTTCCGTTATGATCGCTTTCGTCTCGGCGCCCGCGAGCCGGTACGCTGTGGACCTTCTCGCCGTAGAAAGCCCCGGGCAATGTGCGATTGTGTGATCCACATCGTCCGGCACTCCCTCGGTGCATAAAGTGCATATGTCCGTGAGCGACTTCCCGATCCTCAGCATGTATGTCTGGATCTCTGCTCACTCTACTGATCTATTGCGCGAGTTTTGCAGTCTTTGACTTCTGTAGTGTGCCCGCATGTAACCGACACTGCCCCATGTTGCCGTTCTCACTTCGCTTCACTCACCAGGCTGCGCTGGTGAGTGAAGCTACTTCTAAAGCTACCGAGGAGCTAAGGAAGCAAGAGAGATGGCAAAAACGTTGAGTTACGTGATAACTGCGGCTGGTCCGTATTCATAAGACAGTGGTTCGCCCGAAACGAGCAACTGCCAATAGTACCGAGATCCAATATGCAACCGCTAAGTCATTACCAATTAGGACTAACGGTCTCAGATAGTTAACATCGTCATAAGCACGTCAAAGAAAATTAAAAAGGCTAATGTCCAGCTTAATGCTGTTCGTGAACGGTTCCGTGTTGTAGGTGGCCCGCAAAGTGGAGAAAACAGCTTGTGGTATAATGTCAATGACAAGTAGACCATTTCAGGGAAGCCTTCGATGGTTATGCGGCGAAACGTTTAAGCTACATCCCGCTTCAGACCTGAATCTAAATTTGACGTCATTCATTCAGGATCATGAAGACTGATCCCGGCTTCAGCGAAGATGACATACTTTGAGCTCTAAAAGACGCTGGGGTGATTTCCGTTAAGAGAGACGTGCTAAAAACGGGTGGGGATGGAGCTAACAGACAGGGTCCTGCTGAGTGCCAATCTATTGCTATCGACTAGAGACTGGGCCATATTCTTGCAGTAGGCAGGAACAAGGTAGCCTGTAAAAATTGCGGCGAGTCAGGACTTATGGGACAATACAGATGGGTAGCCGTATAACTGGGGGGTTATTGTAATTTTTCGTTCAAGTATTTCGTTGCCCACCATTCTCAACGGCTAATTGATGAAAAATGCAGTAGCTTTCCTTTTTTGAATACTGTAAGACCAGGATGACAACGCTATCCAGACTGACCTGAGTCGATCTAGTCATTTACCCAGTGTAGCCCAGTAAATTCTGATGGAATTCGTCTAGTTCTAGTGATACAAAATTGGAGCAAAGAAACCCATGTCTAATTCTCTGGGGTACTGTTACTCCGTACGCTATAACGTCAGTAAGAGACTTTCCTTAGAAATAACAAAAAGTATCATATGGAGCGGTCTCGAATTGCGTTTGTGGCAGGTCGCGCAATTGTAACATGTCAGACCCTCGAGTAGATCGAACCCCGTGGCGTAGTGCATTCGCGTGCGCCTCGCGACCGGACGAGATATATAGGTACATGGGTTGTAGCTCCACCGTTGCGCATTTGTATTTATGGGGTCCGCCTTACGAAGTAATGCGAAAGTAGTCCCGTAGACGTTAAATGTTGGCTGAGGGTAAGCCCAAAAAGTTTGTTAGATCCTCCAATGTCAACGGAGCAGAACGAGTATCGTGCAGAAATTAAACGTGTTCACAGTGTATTGTTCTTCATATACGTACGAATAAAAGGTATTGCATGCTAGAAACTTATTCACCTATCTACTATTTGCAATTCTGCCGACCCAGTGAAGGCAATTATGATTACTTTTAGCTGAAATCGAATTTTATTTGTTTGCAATTATAGTTTCAAATACATTATACACCGACAAATATAACCATATAGCGAAATATATAAACATACACCGAATGAACCGGCAGCAAATACAGAAGCCGTGTAAACTGCATTTGTTCGCCGATGCACAATATTTGGTGCAGTTAGCTGGTGCAGATGCTTGAAAGCGAGCCCGATCAACTCCTCATCCAGAAATAGCACGTCAAAACTGCATGACCTAGTGGGCACAGCTTGTTTAAATGAGGTTGCATCTCCGAGTTGAGATTTTCTTGTCTCGCGACTGCCACGTCTCCTAGACTGACCCAGGACGCCTGAATCGTATCCATGGTTAGAGAAGTGTAGGGGTTTTTACTAACTCCTAGTGTCTTGAGTTGCCTGTCGAGCGCGCGCAGATCCTTTAGTTTCTTTTGAGCCTCATGGTACTGCTTGTGGAACTGCGAGAACGATGTAGACAGTTCACATAGCTTGCCGAAAGATTTGCCTTCGACAGGATGAGACAAATCGGACTTGGACTGAGTACACCAAGCCTTGAAGGCGTCAGCTTCCTCAGCAAACCGGCGCAATAGTGAGTCCATCATCTCTTGCGTTGACTTGACTTTTGAATGAAACAACGCTACCGCAATCAGACAAGCTGGTGACTGACACACAATCTCCTGACCGTAACGCTCAGCTTAGCAGATCAAGTCTGAATGGCTTACATTGAAAGTCGCTGCTTGTTATACAGGCAACCGACGCCAAGCTAAGCGCTCAGGCGGCGATGCTCCCTTTCCTCTTATCCGAGGGTTGTTGGCGTGATCTCTGCTGATCGGGACCAGCCGATCTAATTAAAGCGTCAATCAGTAGATAACGGTTTTGCCCTTTTGATACGTGGCTGTGACGTAAAAGATGAGATTGAAAAGATTACCAGAATAAGCGTCGTGGCAGATAGCAAAAATGGCCCTGGAGTGAACAACTATTAGACTAACTAAAACCTAAACCAATGTGTTTGTTTAGAAAAATACGGAGCTACCACCGACAATCAGTATTACACCAGAAGTACGAGTAAACACTTGACATTGAACACTCGGGCAAAATAATAGTACACTGTCTCAATGACAGTTTTCATCCGCTCTATCTGTGCAGGTCGCCGAGGTGGAACAGGAAAGATAGAAATTTCTGGGTTTATGAGTCTTATCGCTTCAAAATTATCGAGTGCAAGTCAAATCTACGCGTTCTTAATCGTAACGTTAGTGGTGGTGTAATATAATTTTGTAATTTATTAAATATTTTTTTTTCAAATTGTTTTTATCAATTATTATAACTGTAGCAGTGTGTCTATAGAATGGCTCGTTTGAGCGGGTGCGCAGTCTTGCTGAAAACGTATGGCCCATCGTAGATTTTTTGGAGAATTTTATATTGGTAGATACCATGTACCTGTGTGCACCGAAATAGGCGCAGCGCCACTACAATCACGCACACACTACATAAGATTTTTAACACCAAAAAAATTTTCGTAAAGCTAATGCTACGGTTTTTTCATGTCATGGCTAATTTTTAATCTACTCCGACATTTACCTTGTCTAAATTGGAAACCATGCAAACCAATTTAAGAGTTGCCGGTCTGGGTCTCAAACCCAGTCCTCCCGAATGCGAGGCAAAGGCTTGATGCGAGGCAAAGACCCAGATGCAACTGGGAATTGTTGATGAGCTGGCAAACATCTGTCGAAAATAACTATGCAGCCTCTCAGGTGATACTGGACAGGCTGTTGAGCTCATCTCGGAGCGTAGCCATTTATGTGGATGAAGCTGGGACTGTCTGAGAAGCTTGTTTTGTGCTTCTATCTCGTGCTCCAGTTTAGCTCTACGCACCGCCTTTTTATAGATCTGACTGACATTCGTATACAGGAAGGTCATTTCCGGGCGACTTTTTGCCAAGATATACGTCTGAATCATACAATGTTTCAGAGATCGGCATTCTCGAGTATACCAACAGGTTTTTCGAGGTTTACTCGGCTGGGGACCCACGCTGTGCAGTATGACATTTTAAACTTGTGTTGCATATACTTCGACATTCAGGGGGTTCGAAACAGGGAGAACATCTGACGAGAGCTCCAGTAAGCGGGTTGAGTCAATAGCAGCGTTTAACCGTTGCCGCCTTTGGCTTGCTGCCTGATAATGTACCGTAAGCGACATTGCAACAGGAAGATGTCGTCTAGTACCAAAGGCCAGAGCGTGCTGATAAGTGCGTCTATTCTAACATTGTCCGGTTTGTCAAGAAGGCAGTTGAGATCCCCGCAAAGCACTGTTGTTTTGTTAAGGTCGACTTTGTCCAAGCAAAACACTAGCTTTTCCAAGAGGTCCGGATTAGCTTCTGATGGACTAGAATACATTGCAATTATATTTATGGATGGCTTCTTGCAAGCACAACGCAGTTGTCCTCTGTGTGTAGTGCTTCTATACTATTAAGCTTACTGTTATATAGTACAGCTACTCCACCGCTTGCTCTTCCAAGGCCTTCACTCCGTTGTCCAAGGCATTCTATTAGATACCAACCAGAAACAACAGCTGGTTCCGTGACCCAGGTCTTAGTGAGAACCAGCACGTCATATTGAGAATCCATAGTCAGAGGAAGAAAGGCCAAGGTTGATTTGATATTTTTGCAATTCCATTAAAAGAAGGTGCTTTGATTTTGCTGTTTCTGGCTCGGTCTTGAAAGGTCTTTCGCCGTGACACCTGCACGTGCGTGTTTTGGTCACGAGTGCCTTTTACTCTTACTTTTTCCATCAGTATCTGGAGTCACTTCATTCGTGGAGACATAAAGCGCTTCTCGTAGGGACGCTTCGATTAAGTGCCGGAGTGCATCTCCGATCTCAATATTTTCAGGGTGCTTCTTTGTTTTAAAGGAGCTCGCTGAACCCAACAGCTGCGAGAATAAGAATAGCATTATTTTACCAATGCCACTGGTGATTGCCGCTTGTACAGCTTCTACGATACAAGGGATAATTTTATCCATGATAAATTGGACAAGACCATCACTATTTTTGGCCACAGATGGTCTTTTTTCAGCCGGCGCAGTTTGCTTTCCGAGCATCCTGCTCTCTGCGGGGTCGTTGGTTATTTTAATTCCGTTCTTTACTAAAGAAGACCAACTGCGTTTGTAGAAGTTATCCGACGCGTGTACGTATGCTACTGGAGCGCAGAGTGGAATACTTAGGGCTTCCGTCTGCCTTTGTATTATGTTTCGCGACGTTTTATTTAGCATGTCCATGCGGCGCAACTTATGTAGGCAGGACCCCCAGGTGGCTTCGTGGCAACCATTGCATAGGCAGCAGCGGGCTTCTGCCTTACAGTCTTTCCTTAAATGCTCTTGTGACCCGCACCTCCGGCATCTCGGCTTTGTCATCTTGCAACTGGTGACTAAATGATCCATGCTAAAGCATCTAAAGCATTGCATAGGCTTGCGGTACAATATGACCCCGTGTTGTTTAAGTCCCAGGCGGACCTCTTCTGGAAAGTTGTTGCCCGCAAAGGTCAGAATAACATGCTCCGTTGCCGTTACAACATTAGTGCTTGGATTCTTTGTTTTCACTCGAACTGCTTTGGAGACTCCATATGATGTGAGAGAAGCTAAAATGACTTCGGATATAGAAGGGTGCACACCAGAAATCTTGTCTTTTACTGAGGAGCGAGCTCCGCTTATTCTCGCAGATACCTTAACTCCTGCCAACTCTTGCAGCAATAACAAAGTACCTCTGTCAACCTCATCTTCTACTGCAATAACGAGTTCCCCATTTCTAGTAAATCGAGGGTCTTCAACTTTGCCTTTGATGTGCTGCGCAATGCAGTGACATACGTCGTTGAAACGCGTCTCCAAAGCGTTATCATCAGCTGTAAATATTACAGGCACCTGTTTGGCGAGTACCACCTTTGACTCACGCAATCGTTTGTTGCGCGTCACTGTTTGGAAACCATCATCGTCGGTGAGATCTTCTTTTTCTTGAACGTCAGTAGTGACTGTTGTTACATCGTCCCTCTCTTCAGTAACCGTTCTCTGCACCGCGTCCTCATTTTCCACCATTAACGCCCCTTCGGTTGTTTCGCTGGCGACCTCCGTGCTCGCTGGAGAAGAATCAACCTGCGATACACGCATACCTTTTGTTGCGAGTGTCTTCCACCGGGCTTGATGCCGCGCGCCTTCCACAACTCGTCTTTAGATGACAAGCTGGACCGCCCGCATTGCTGATTGCTTAATCAATACGTTCGTCCGATACCACTGCACGTTCTGCATGCACCGGTGTACGTGGTTCGGGCGGCTCCTTCCTTTGCCGTCTCGGTGGCGTTCGGTCACGGGCATGACCAGCTGCTGCGCCGCGCCTGTTTACAAACATAATATTGTTTGACTACAGGCGGACGCAGGCCGCGCTGAGTATGATGTTCGATATTATAACGCTAAGTATAGCGTTCGATAATGATTACGTACCGAGGATAGAAGCTGCAGCGATGTCAATGATAAACTTAGTGATGATGACTGGTGGTGGTGACAGTGGCAGCGATGATGATGACTGTGGGTGATGGTTAATTGAGGTGAAGAGTGATATTGATGATGGAGGTGTACTAATGATGATGACGCTGACGGTGTTATCTGATGGAGAAAGTAAACCACAAAGATGATGATGATGACGAGGATAGTTAAAGTGTACTAATGATGATGTCGCTGAAAGTGGTAACAGATGGAAAAAGTAGAGCACATAGATGATGATGACGTTTAGGGTGGTGGTGAGGACGCCAAATACACTGATGGCGATGATAGTGAAGAAGAAACGAAGATAAAGTTGATGATGGCGATGACTGTGGGGTGCTGATGAGATCAAAGATGCTGGCAAGTGATGATGAAGTTGGGTGGTGCTGATGATGATGATAATTGTTTAAGAAGACACTGCACGAATAGTTAGTTTTCGCTAGTCGATTCTACTAGTCTCAGAGGTTGCTGAGTTCGTGGATGCTTAAGGATTCTTCGTCAAATTCTAGATTTAGCAGTCCTTTCTAAGAGCCACACACAAACACGTCCGCACCGTTGATATTGAACAGCTGTTCTAGACATAAATTATATGAATGCATAGTAATATATATGCTGCCACTCTAAGTGCCCCTGATATAAAAGGGTGACATGTATATTTAGGTATACATGCCAAGCGAACAATAAATCAATCAATCATATATATATATATATATATATATATATATATATATATATATATATATATATATATATATATATATATATATATATTATATATATATATATATATATATATATATATATATATATATATGACGGTGATTTGGACGGGACATGCATGTTTCGAGTTCTCTGCGGTGTTGTGTACATGCTCATGTGCGACGTGTGTTGAATGCATATTTATTTTTGCTGAATAAACTTTGTTCTTGAAAATTTGGAGCTTAAACCTGAAACAGACTTGCATTAAATGCCTCATTACTGACTTGATCAGTCCTTCTAAGGTTATGCAACCCGCGTATTAGCCTAAGCAGCAGGCTAAGAAATGCCACAAGACACTCGCCTCTAAAGTTATTTTTTTGAACGTTCTGGAGTTTATAATAGTTGACCTGCTTAGCCCTATATCTGAAAATGGTCTAATGGGGTCCGCTTTACATGCACTACGCTTAATGAATACAATCACACGCCATATACCTCTGTTCTTTACTTGTCAACGGCTTTCTTTCTAAATGCCCTCAAAGGCGTTGACTCTACTGAAAGTACATAGAGCTTTGAGTTTTATTTCTATTCAATTATGGCAGCCTTAGCCCGTTTCACTCACAAAAAAGCTTAAGCGGTCGAATAATGCAATCTTTACTCGCATTCAGCTCTCTAACTTTACACATAATTGCCTTTAAGGTTTTGTTTTCTACTAGGGTTATATATATATATATATATATTTGTATTATTCTTCTACACAAAAAACAGCCCGGGAAACCTACACGAGAGGAGATTGTATATATATATATATATATATATATATATATATATGTATATATTCTCTCACGTGTAAGTTTACCGAGCAGTTTTTGTGTAGAAGGGTAACTAGAAAATGATTTCTCGGCGGTTATTTGACATAGGTTTTGCCATGAGTATATTCTTCAAAAATGTTTGTCACTTCTAGCCATTGAGGCAAAGACTCGCTCGTTAGCTTACAGATGCTGGACAGACGTGTTCGGTGTTGGTCCTGTTAAGAACGTAGGCTGGAGGCTGCATGCAAAGAGACCGCCTTCAATATCTGCACAGCTTGTGCATACTTTAGCTTTTGGGCTGCAAAATCGAACGTTTTTGGCGCTTGGTCCTGTGACAATTGACGTTTCTGTCCACATATATTTTTTTTAGGTTTTTCCGTAAGGCTAATGCCCGTGTACGGTTTTTTTTTATGGCATGGCTGATTTTTAATCCACTCCGGCATTTACCTTGTCTAAATTGGAAACCATGCAAATCAATTTAAGAGTGGCCGGTCTGGGTCTCGAACCCAGTCCTCCCGAATGCAAGGCGAAGGCTTTGCCACTAAGCCATCTTGCTCGGCATATGAGACGAAGGAAACATATAAATAAAATGCGTACGTACAACCGAGTCAATTTACAGTGAACTTAACTTAGTCTGCCTGACTGTGATTTGTCGTAAAATAACGGGTGACTGTAGCACTAAACTAAGCAAGTGGACGGAATCAACCGATTGGCATGCAGTAAGTCACGGATTGCGAAGGTAGGCCTGTGTCGAAAAATTAAAACATAGAGCACAAACACGGAATACGACAGCACTGTTCGAAGCAGCCCTCTTTTCAGCCGACAGCAAGCACCTTAAGAACAACTTTACCAAGGTGTGCATCAATCTACCCCAGCACATTAAAGGGGAAATTGATGAGCCCTGTTTCGCTTGCAGTGGTGAATTCGTTATTGTGGCTGCTAATATTGTGGACAAAGCTACTTTAACACAGTTTAACACAGCTCGTGGGTATCCCTATCAAATCACAAACAAGTGACCAAAAGTCCACTGTTAAGGGCAAAATGTGTGGTGTACATCCGTCACTTAGTGAGGACTTAATTGTCAACGAGCTGCAGACTCTGGGGGTGACTGAGGCCATTTGGGTGCGGTCGGAACATGTCACAATTGACATTGTAGTGCCAACTAACAGTGTTATTCTCATTTTTGCAAATATGGAGTTCCTGCTGAGGTTCGTCTCGATTTAAAAACCTATGGCGTTGTGCTCTATAGGGAGCCTCATCGTTGTTACAAGTGCTCTAGCCTAGACCACATTAGGCCGAAATGGCCCTGGTCGTCCCCACGCTGTTTCCGTTCCGGTTCAACAAATCACCTCCGTAAAAACTCACCAAGGGATAGCTCAACTCCCGAAGTGCTGTCTCTGTAAGGAGTCTCACGGGTCTACCTGGAGATAGTACCTTCATCGTCTCCATCGGATGGAAGAGCTATGGATATCAGCCCCACTACGGATTCAACGAAACGTCTCCGCTCCCACGGTGAAAATCTGTTCACCCGGGAACGACATACAGCCATCGGCATATTTTTCTAAATGGTATTTTTCTGCGGTTGTCTAAAACAGAGTTAAGGTCCCTTTACGACCGGTAAATCAGCCCACAAAACGATGGAGGGGTGTTAGGAACCCGTTCTAAATGATATCGCTCCACCGGAAGGCCACCGTCTTGACTCGCCATCACCAAAAATATCATACATTTCATTATTGACACCATTATAACACAAATCATCAACGCTATCGAGAAGGAATTTTTGTGCATTCTCCCTGACAAACCTTTTCAAATAATTTCCATTGGACCCGCTATCAGATTCCCAAATACCCTCACTACTGACCTGCGCGACCAGCTTAAAGTGTTCTGATGTGTGCTGTCATTTTAAGTATCGCTGATTTGGGTCTACCAGAAACTGATGCCGCGATGACAGCAACCCCCTGCTGCCTCATGCGACATCGCACTGAAGTTTCCTCCAGCCTCGATATGATGTCACAACAAGACATCTGCAGGTGGGCCGTTTTCTCTGATAGCAGTCGCGAAGGCAACGGTGTGAGTCTTCCCACGACGGCTGTGTTCCATGCAAATTCTGCTGCAAGCACAGGTCTCGCTGCAAGACGTTCTCCTCGTGTTGTTCACAGCCAAAAGCGTAATTAAGATGATTTCCTGTTTACTCAGGGGTACTCGCGATAATATGCCTCTAGAGCTTGCAATTATAATCAACGAGGTCTGCTCAACAGCAAGCCGAGAGACATATAAAAACTATTGCAACTCACAACGTTAGTTTTTCGCAAACCATGCCAAAAGGAACGCGGTCGAATTCTTACATTGGAACTACCCAAGAATTTTAACTGATTCCAGGCGGGAAATAGTCTAGAAACTAACCCATATGGTTCAACATTACTTAGTCGGCAAGCAATTTTGTCGCACGATAACTCTTACTTACTCGCACAATAACGCGGTGGTTCGTGTAATTCACGAAAACTCGCTCTCGGTGATGTTTCCTCGGCAGCAGGTGTTCTTTTATCCCCCGACACAGTAACGCCGCCCTCTGCCGAGGCTGAAACTCCTGGGTAAACATCCGCCAAGTCCACCTTATATTTCCACTGCCTTCCGAATGTGCCGGGCAAACCCATGAGATCACCGTGTCGGCGATAGATGTCACCAACGCCATCCGGAGCTTTTCAAATAAGCTCAGGCAGCGGCCCCGATGGCCTTCGGCCGCTTCATCTGGAGGACTTTATTAGCAGAGACAGTGAAGAGAACCGACTGCTCCTATGCCTTCGAACTTTCGTCAATCTTGGTATTAATGGAGAGTTGCCTGATTCTATGCTCCCTGTCTTCCACGGCGCCTCGCTTATTGCCCTGAACTCAAAATATGTTAGCCTTTTTAGACCCATTGCTTTTGGCCCGACTTTGCGCTGAGGATTTTCAGGGAGGTGCGGAAGCGGCCGTCCATGCAACACGGTCACTCGTTGACCACAACAGGACGGAGGATGACTACATCAATAACGCATCTAACACGCTCGGACGAGACCACCTGCTTAAGGCTTTGCGCTCTTACCTTCCTGCAAGAGCTTATCGACTTATGCTCCGGTATTCAACAGGGTGACCCCTGTGGCCCCGCTCTATTTTGCATCGCTATCCATGAGCTTCAAACACGCCTTTTTCCGAACTTTAACCGTGGTTTCTGGACGACGGCAATCTCGCCAGAGACGCCCCAGTGGTTTAGAACGAGATTGCCCAGGTAGCAGAGTTCCGGGCGGTCTCAAGGCTTAAGTCAAACGACGACAAGTGCAAGGTTTCCGTTATATTATAAGAGGACCATCAGCGCCGCTCTATACTTTAAATGGAGCGCAATCTTCTGCCAGCTGCCAGGTTGATTCCTGGTGATGAGTTCGAGCTTCTAGAGGCGCTATTTCTCGACGACTCTATTGGCTTATCTTTAAAATAACCTCAAACCTTGTTTATTGGTGCTCTCGATTGCGACTCTTGGATGCTTACCCAGCCTTTTTCACGTGAATTTGTTAACTTTGAGGCTAATGTATGTAAGCAACGCTCTTGCGGAATACTATAGAACTTATCGAGATTAGGTTATTGTGAGCTACAAAATAGGTGTCATTTTGAAAAACACATCTTTGAAACAATGGCCGTAACTGAACTTTTCAGAGTAGCAGACATTAAAAAACCACGTCAAGCAATGAGACGTTTGATGTCGTGATCCAGACAACGACAAGTCAGAGGGGGTTTCGATAACACCGGTCACACAGACAACAAAGGTCAAAGCAGCACACCTGTACTCGTGAAAAGTAGTTCATCAAATAATTGAAGGGTTAATTAAATGTGCCCTTATGAGAAGAACGGAATAGTTTGTCTTTGAATTAGGACACTACAACACTACTCGCGCGATTACAATGATTGTGTATTATGCTAATAACTCAAATGAGCTATTTTTATGAGTAGTCAGGAGAGCTTTTTATCAATTAGCGTTTGTAGCTTCAACAGTCGCGTACTTGGCCAGAAAGGCAGAAAAATGTTTAATCTCGAGGTTCGTCTGGCATGAATAGCTTCAACAATAGCTTGTTTTTGCTGAAAGTTCAGAGACGAATATGCTCGGTGCACTATAGTTGGTGTGTTTTCGCTTTATATGAAATTATTCTCTGCTACTGAGGATGGCGACTGAACGCATACTTGATACGGCGGACCGGCCCACAGAAAATGTTTCAATTTAAATGGCAGATCCTTTATATTCTAGTTTAGGCATTTTTGCATAATTGTAATTACTTTGTCTTCAGGTAGAGTACGATCTCTTGTCTCTAAATATAGAAGTATACATATATATTTATGCAACTAACAATTTTTAATGAATGAATGTTTATTTATGTACATGTATTGTATATACAGTAACCTGACAAAAAGTTTACAATTTCGTATTTTTCAGATATAACAAATTCAGTTATAATCAACGTAGTTTATCTAGTCAGGTGGTGTTTTGGAAGTGTATGAAAGTTTATTATTTATTTATTAACACCCGGGCTGGGTAAGTGTGTTTATGTTACATCACCGTTTTTCGACACAACAATCGATCTAGCGTTTTGCCAGTTCTGCTATGAACCGAACCGCCGGACAAACTGCGGCGTAGTATTTATCACATTTACTCCAGCATTCTTTGCATCGACATTTGTCTTGTGGTTCATGCAGCCCTCCACGTTGCATAGAACGTAATGAATTCAGTGGGCTGCAAAGGTCGTTGTTAAATGGCGATCTTTCACCCCGCTAGCCCTCCACCCAGTGCTTCTCTTTGCTGCTGTCCCATAAATTCCTATGTCTACCTCGCTAATTTTGGTTTGCCAGTTTCGCATATAGACGTCAAAGGCGCACGTTTTCTTTAGATTCCATCGTTTTTGTAGCTCCTCTATCAGCAGTGGGCCACCTTCCAACACGTGGACCACCCTATTTCTGATGTATTTGAAAGCGCAAAAACCCTCTTTAGAAAGAAAAACCTTACCCCATCAATTAAACGCAATTCGTCTACTCCCACCTTATCCCATATTAGTGAAATGCCATATGTGGCGATGGGTGCTATCTGTATCCCAAAAAGAGCTACTGCTGCATCAACCAAAAGCATATTTTAATTTGCCGGGAATTTAACTGCCGCGGCTGCGATAGTGGCCTTCCTAACCCTCTCCTGGATGTGTGATCGAAAACTCTACCCCTTGTTGATAAGGTGAGCCCTAGGAATGTGAATTTATTTACAAATTTTAATTCTTTTCCCCTGATTTGAAGCACGCCATCCCTGGCCAGACGGCCGCCCTTCGGAATTTCATGTATGAAATTTTATTGTCACGTAGCGAAAAACAAGCAATATCAGAAAAAACTTTGGAAGAGCTAATCTAGGATAGAGGCGCACGGGCTTGTTCAAAATAATTAATTAGAAGCGATCGTGAAAATCATGGACGAAGTTGTCTCTGAATTAGAAACCTACAACATTACTCATGCGATTACAATTATTATGTGATATGTAAATGTGTAAATTCACTCTTTTTATGAAGAGTAAATATAGCGTTTTCATGAGTTAGCTTTTGTCAAACAACAAAATCTCAAAGCTAGTCACCGGCTTTTTTCATGATTACTTAATAGAGCGTTTTTATTAATTAGCTTTTGTAGCTTCAGCAGTCGTGTACTTGGCCAGAAAGGCAAAAAGTGTATAATATCAGGGTTCGTCTGGCACGAATAGCTTCAACAATAGCTTGTTTTTGCTGAAAGTTCAGAGACGAATATGCTCGGTCCACTATAGTTAGTGTGCTTTCGCTTTATATGAAATTAGTCTCTGCTACTGAGGATGGCGACTGAGCGCATACTTGATACGGCGGGACGGCCCACAGAAAATGTTTCACTTTAAATGGCATATCCTTTATAATCTAGTTTAGGCATTTTTGCATATCTGTAATTACTTTGTTTTCAGTACTACGATATCTTGTCTCTAAATATAGAAGTATATAACCATGTGTTATATATACCATGTTCGTATTTACATACCCAAACAGGGTGCATTTTAAATAAATAAAAAATATAGAAGTATGCTTATATACTTATGCGACTAACATTTTTATGAATGCATGTTTACTAATGTACATGTACTGTATATACAGTAACCTAACAAATATTTTACAAATTCGTATTTTTCTCTGAAAGTAGCTTTATTTATAATGTTATTAATTTTTATAAATTTATTGGGGCGGCAGATTCGTACATCAAAGCACATCTCCAAATTGCATTATCTATGTTTTCGTCATTTTCAGAAACAGGAATCACACGGTGTGAAGTCGGGTGAATAAGCTGGGTGCTCTGCCAGCGTGACTCCAGATGCGGCAGGAAAGCTCCTTTGCCCCAGTTGGTGATGTCTGCAAAAGGCAATTTACCGTGGAAGAACACACATCAACAGCTGTACATTCATTTAGTGTATACACTAATTGGCGTTTTTGCACTTAATTCAGTTATAATCAACGTAGCTTATCTAGTCAGATGGTGTTTTGGAAGTTTATGAAAGTTTATTGTCACGTAGCGAAAAACAAGCAATATCAGAAAAAAAAAACTTTGGAAGAGCTAATCTAGGATAGAGGTGCACGGGCTTGTTTAAAGTAATTATTAAAGCGATCGTGAAAACTATGGACGAGGCTGTCTCTGAATTAGAAAACTACAACATTACTCATGCGATTACAATTATTATGTGATATGTAAATATGTAAATTCACTTTTTTTATAAAGAGTAAAAAGAGCGTTTTCATTAATTAGCTTTTGTCGAACAACAAAATCTCATGGCTAGTCACCACATATCGGCTTGGCCCTTTCCATGTCTGGGTTTGCTCCGTTGACGTAGTTGGGAGATGCCGGCAGAAGATAGATAAGTCAGTTGCAGGCTGAGCGATGGAGGCCTAGGAATCGCTTGAGGTACGCTGTCTTTAGATTATTTAGATTCTTGAGGCAGGCTGGGGTGACATCGTTCCAGATTATTTCCATCCCGTGAGCGGCCATTGAAGCAATCTTCAGCTAGACAACAGCTGCAGCTTTCTAATTGTGGTCATTGCTAGCAGCGACTTTCTGCATCTTTTCTTGATATGTTGCTGGAAACAGCGGCCGCTCGGTGTTAGAAGCAGCCTTAAATAGGGAAACTTACTAACGTAAGGTAGGTCGGAACCGGCCAAACGGAGTCCATCGTTAGCAGCTAAGCGCCTACCTCTTCATGGCTACTGTCTTCGTCATTTTTACGATTAGTCTAAGCTCAGACTTACGATCAGTGAAGTCTAGCTACGGCCGTTAAACTGAAAGCGACTCTTCCTGTAGATGACAAGATCATCGGAGTGCAATATCAAGTCTACCAAATTTCTCAGAGTCCGGATTTTTGTGGGCAGGTCCTTAATAAGGACTGAGAAAACTAACGGGCGCAATTAGTTACCCTGTGCAACGGTTGAGGGCAGCAGGAGAGACACCAACTTTAGCCAGACTTCGCAGAATAATGTATCTGGGCGCTATGTTGCAGACAGCTTGGAAATCGACGAATATAGCTTACAGGGGTTAGGGCTTTGCAAGAGCCTCCGTGAGGCCTCGGGCGGATTGACGTATGCCATAATCGTAGAACGACTTTGGCCGAAACCGTGCTGTTCAGTAGGGATGACGTCAGCCATCTTAAAGAACCGATGTAGCAAACAGCGACGGGAGTAACTTGTAACATATGCCTTTTTTCCTATGCCGCGCCAGGAGGTCAGCTGGGTTGATTCACCTTTGCCTTTAGGAATGACGAGCAGTGTAGCTTCGAGCCATTGAGGCAAGATTATGCCAGCGCGGAGGCATTTGTAGAACAGTGCCGTCCAGCATGAACCGAAAATAGATGTGCTCTTTAGATACTCATTCCTCACTCGATGGGGGCACCCTTCTTTGTTGCTCTTTAAACCCTGGAGAGCGACGATTACGTCTTCCACCGTGAAGGCTGCCTCGGGACGCTGTCTTTTACTGCCAGTAACCTCATCCCAGACCGCATATATCAAGCAGGTTTCCTTGGGTATAGAATGGCTAGGCCCAAGCATTCTTGCAGGTAATTGATTAATTGCAAAGAGTTAGGCGCGCAGGAGGTGAGGCCACTACGAGCGATCCACCTATGAAGCAGGCGCTCAGACAGGCAGTCAGACCATAGTCAAAATCGACTCTCTTCGGGCGGAAGAACATATGTTGCCACAATGCTTATACTCTGGTTGTGTAAAGCAATGACGTTATCTTCGACGAGTGCAACATGGAGGTCCCCGACCCAATGATTGCAGAAAATTGACACTCTTTCGCTGGGGCACCCGTCTCTTTCTGGGCCATAGAGTGGATAGGGTAGAAGCGAGGCAGATTGAATGCTTTAGCGGCCCACGCCTCCGTCAACACTAAAATATCTACGCCCTCTAGAGCTGTCAAGGAAAGGAGTGATAAAGTGTCAGCATCCTCGCAGATCCATAGAGCAAATCTTATTGATTCGGTTTGGACCGACCTCTGCTTTGTGCTTTTCTGCAGTTCTTGTGTTAGAGTGCGGCGTTTTGGGGCGCGGGTTCTTGTCCTGTAACGACTCGAGGGCCTGTGTAAGAAACGCCTCCAGGGAAGGTGGAGTTGGGGCACGGTAGGTGGCGTTCTTCTCCGTGCGTTTCGTTGGCTTCTCGTTGGGTAGATTCAGAAGACGACGGATTCCTATTCGGGCCTGGGCACGGTCGTGTAGAGCAAACTCTGAACACGTTGAGCTTATCTGTATCTGAGCATGCGAGGTCTGGCTGCTCAAGTGGCGCTGACTGAAAGGTACATGGGGATTTGTAGACTCCATGACCGTTGCCTCTGCTAGGCCACGGTTCACCTTGGTTTTAGTCCTCACAATTTCCACTTCTAAAAAATCTAAATTCTTCTTGCCTACAATAGCAATGATCTTCCTATAAATTTTGCCTTTATAGTTATATAGCTCGCTTAGTACGACTTCGCGCTGAGTGAATGTCAGAGGGAACGCTGAGAAGGTGGCCTTGTCCAAAGAGGCTTTTCTAGCAAGAACATCGTTGGCTGCTTTGCAGTCCGCAGATAATAGAGGAGCAGACAGCACATGGAGTTCGGAGAGACTACGCTTCAGTCTAGCACCGAAAGCTTCAACAGCCGATACGTACGATTTTTTTCTCGAACTCCATACACTCGTGGTACACAGCCTCAAGAAACACAGTCTACTGGTCCATCAGGGAGACTCACTTGTTTCTTTGCCCCCTCATTATAACACTGCACAACCATTATTGGCGTTAAGCGTACCCTATTCGGCGTATTTTTGGGGAAAAGATACCTCAGTACTGGTCTTAAAGGCTAAGCTATGCGGTCGTCCATGACAAACATTGTCTTTTCCAATCGTCGAGTGAGAGCTTGAGGAGCTCTGACTGGCGTCAGGCGGTTCGACATCCGACGCAGCCACAGACACCAACATCCGTGACTCCTTTACTTTTGCCGATTCCATCTCCAGAACACGCAAACGATAAAACATAAATGATGCACATCCCATTGCTTCGTTGTTGAAGGAACACGTATACAAGCAGTTTATAAAACGTTCAATCGACCAATCCGCACACTCCACATTGCACACTCGGCAGAGCCACTTGGATGACGCGTTCACACTGTCATTCTCACTTTCGCAAATATCGAATTTCCTGCTGAGGTTCGTCTCAGTTAAAAAACACGACGTTGTGCTCTACAAGGAGCCTCATCGTTGTTACAAGTGCCCTAGCATAGACCACATCAGGTCGAATTGCCTCTGGTCGTCTCCATGCTGTTGCCGTTGCAGCTTTGCAAATCAACTCACTCAAAATATAACTCAACCCCCGAAGTGCTGTCTCTGTCTATCTATCGGCATCGGCATCTTTTCTAAATGTTTTTTTTATGCGGTTGTCTAAAACGGAGTTAAGGTCCAGCCATCGGTCTCTCTACCTAAACGGTATTTTTCTGCGGTTGTCCAGAACGAAGTTAAGGTCTCTTTACGACCGGTAGATCAACCCCCCAAAAAACGAGGGAGGCGGATGTTAAAAAACCTGTCCTAAATGTTATCGCTCCACCGCAAAGTGACCGTCTTGACTCGCCATCACCAAAAAGATCATACCGTCCATTATCGACACGATTATAACACACATCACCAGCGCTATCGAGAAAGGATTCTTGTGTATTCTCCTTAGCAAACCTTCCCAAATCATTTCCGTTGGGCCCGCTATCGGATTCCCAAATAAACTCACTCCGTGCTATCGACATTGTGTTATCGTCAGCGTGCCAGCCGGGGACAATTGTTTGTGAAGTTAACTCAAACCCTTCAGCCCACCGCAAGCACTGTCAAGTAAGATTTGAGCTAACGCGCTCAAGGCCCAACAGCAGTGGCAACTATGCCACAGTTGAGCCGTACAATAAACGCGCACATGCTCCAACAGGCCTCACTCACTCGGCCCGATAACGACATCAACACAACCGAAAAGTCTATACGATGGACAATCCACGTGTGAGCTACTACCAGACGATCGACAAAACCAAACACGCACAAAGCTTGGTTTGTTGCAGAACGTCAGATATTAGGCGCATTATATGCAGCCATGACAACAGGAGTTCCTATGAACTTAACCAACTCGCAGAGATAACGCGGGTGTTTCGAAAAATGAAGAGAGACGCCAAGACGCGCCAGTAAGAAGAAAAGCAACGCCTGCAGTTGATACAAAATAGTGTAAAGAAATATTAGCGGCTCCTACCCAGGAGACCCAAGAAAGCGAACTTGCTAATTAATGATGAGGAATGGCAAACACATTTTACAAACCTATTAAAGAGAGAGGTGACACTGCCCGACATGGACTACCCAGGAGAGTTTATATTTTTTACTAAAGCGGAAGTTATGCAAACAATCAAGACAAAGAAAACTAACAAATCTGCAGGACTAGATATTCTATAAACAGTTAAGATGAAACTTTAATACTATATATTCAGTCTTAAAAAATGTTTATAAAAACTGCCTCAGCCAAGGTAAGATACCTGAAGAGTGGAGGAAGAGTTTCTTAAACCCGATATATAAGCGGGAAAAAGGCGGTACTAACCCGACAAATTACCAAGGGATCGCATTGACGAGCAGCCTGTACAAAATACTTACACCACTCATAGTGTCAAGGTTATATAACAGCGCTAACGAAAAGCTACCCGTTGAGCTACACGGATTCCTCTTCGGTGCGATCAACCAAAGGTGCTATTCGCGTTCTGCTGGACTATGTGGAAGGACGTAGCCAAAGTAAAGAAATGGCGTCTACCGCATTCATAGATTTTAAAGCCGCATTTGACTTTGCCCTAAGGGACCGACTTTTACAGATCGTTCGAAGCTAATTTTTAATGCGCGAAGCAATGTACAACCTTGTTCGAGACATGCTTTACTATAACTTTATTATAGTAAAGAACGGGGATTATTACGTCAACGACATCATAATGCAATGGTAGGATTGGCCCAGGAATAACCTGCTTGCCCGTTCGTTTTCTTTTAATATACATGGCCACCCTATCGGACCTTCGACGCAAAGCAAAAGCTTGCACACCTTCTACACAGATGACCTAGTCATCTTTGCAAAGTTGCGTAAACATCTGCAGCATTTCCTGAACAAAACAGTTAATTGGTGCAAAGACACTAGGCTAAAAATCAACATAGCTAAAACAAAAGTTCTTTGCTTTAGCCCAAGAGGGGCATACGTTGCAGCCGACCGACGCATCAAAATGAATGGCACCGCATCGGAGATCGTCAGCCACTTCCTTTATCTCGGCTTTACATTGACTCTGAGAGTCTCTTTTAGCAGACATGTCGAGATAATACTAGCCAGGGCAACATGTCATGCTTTACGGTGAACTTCGAGATATCGACTCGACAACAGCGCTAAACATATTCAGGCTAAAAATAGTCCCTATTATACGATACGCCTTGTCTGCAATAGCACTTTTTCTCACCATGAGGGATCTGAAAAAGCTAGACCGTTTAGAGGCAATTTATATTAAGCGCTTGCTAGGTCTACCCTTAAAACACATATGCTACCTTCGTTCTTAAACTATGTCGCAAACGACCCCTTACAGAGGATTTTGCTCTAGACGAATTACCACTTAGTACAGCTGTACTCACAGTATATAGGGAGTTTCTGGAGATACGCAACATTTTTCTTGAGAAGTTTGCGCCCAATAACTATACGGACGGATCGGCGTTTTGCTCGGACAAGTGAAAGAGAGGAGCCGAGAATAACCGAGCACTAGTTTGTCGAGTAACATGGCACAGATATCATCACCACATGAATCTCAGTGGACAGTGTTTTGAGGTCGATGGTTGTGTGCGTAGATTTTGTGGAAAATGTAATATTGATGATTACCATGTAGGCAGCAGCGCCACTACAATCACGTACACACTACATCGTATCAGTGTAGATTTTGCACAACATCCGATGTCCGAACTGCTCGGGAGGCAGAGCATGGTTTGCTACATTTGCAATCCTTTCAATAATCAGCTTACATAATATTTTCTTGAGCGTTCGCTCAGACGCCACTTCCCCGGTACAGATTTGGGTCACTTCTATCGTCGCCGTGTTTACCCTTGAATACCAGAGAAAGCCTAGCAATGTGCCAAACTCTGGGTATTCGCCCTTCCTCCATAAATCTATTAAAGAAATCACAGAGGATCCCCTTCAAGAGCGGCTCCGATTGCACCCAATGTTCGTATTAGACCCGATCTGGCCCACTACTTTTCCATCTAGGAAGAGATCGGATAACTTGGCATACTTCTTCTTCTTCAAAGGGAAGATTCATTGTGTGCTGCTCAAGTTTAAGTGGATACTCAACCTCTGCGGCCGAGTTTTTTACGTGAGGGTTGAACAGCAGATTCGTCAAGTGACGCTCTACCTGCTCGTCACTCAGTGAGTGCCGTATCCCCTTACGAGAGCGGTTTATGTAGGCATGGGGCTCCCTTTCTGCTCGTTCAAGCAGACGGGCTTTCTCTCGCCTCGCATGCTCGACCTCATAGTCACGGCATAGCCCTATGTAGGACTTTCTACGAGACGCGTAGTCCTGTCTTCGCCTTGCTTGGAGCTGTGGATCTGCTTGGGCTTTTGCTAGTCTCAGCAAGCCGATTAGTTCTTTATGTCGGAGGTAACAAGTCCGTGTGAACCACGGCCGGGATCTCCGCAGCTTGAACTTTTTCCTCTTAACTGCTCTCTGCATTACTCCTTCGAGAGTGCGACAGCAGACATTTACATCACTTCCGGTCAATACACTCTCAATACCGACTGGAAGCGCGGCTAAATCGAGTTGACGGGTCGGCTTCATCTGTGAACGTTTCTGCTGTTTCTGCCCTAAAACAGGCACGCGTACTACAGCTCGCACAGGTAGATGCTTTCCTGAAGCAAGCTCCAGAACTTCAAAGCTCTGAAACTCAGTACGATTAAGATTATGAAACAATAAGTCTATGGTACTCCTGCCGCTATGGCAGACGTAGGTGAAGTCATTTCGTGCACCCACATCATCCATAAGCTGCAGGAGAACTTCCCCTTTGTCGTCATTGGCTCCCCTCATCTATTCTGCAATTAAAGTCACTTCCAACGATTGTTGGAGCCCTAAGGTCAAGACCCGAGAGTCCCGCGAATACGATGTCTGTAACTTCTGCAGATATAAATGTCGGAGGGAGATAAAACACGACAATGTTAACACTTCCGGATGAAAGTGTCATAAAGTATTCATCTTTTCTTATATATCGCATAGGGCACAAGTAGTTATGTAGATAGACAGAAAGTCCCCCTATTGGTCTACCCAATCCCCCGACAGGCATGGCGGCCAACTGATGAAACCCTTGCATCTCATCGAAATGCAGTTTTTCCTGCTGGAACGTCTCTACCAAGAGGGCGATGTCTATTTCTCGAAACAAACTACCTGGCATTAGATCCATTGCCCCTTTAAGACCTTCACAGTTATACAATAGTATTCGTCGAGGTATGGTTGCCTCCGAACACACCTCTGTACCACTATCTAGTCATTTTGAGGGGTGAGGACCGTTTTTTAGCCACAAAGCTTTGCATGACCATTTTCTCGAATGGAGCGGCGCCGTTCCAGCGGCGGAAATACACACCCTTCATCGAGAAGTCCTCCTTGGAGCATCGCACGAGGTCCTTACCCTCAGGTACAACGCAAAAATACAGCCCATTTACCCTTTGTATGCAATTTAAATATTGCATCAACTTTAACATATTTGTCGGCCAGCCAGCCTCGCAGGTCCAATGCCGACGTATCTGCAACTAGTCCTTCTACTCGAAGAGCTTTGATAATAGGTTTGTTGATTTTTGCAAATACTTAACATACTTTAAATTACTTTTCTCTTCTGCTGCACATCCCGCCCGGAGACGGTTGGCCGTTCACCGTTTATATGTAACGGGAATGAATCCTTTCTCCTTGTCCTATTTACTCTGCCTCTGCGGTACGTTGTTTTCGTCCTTCTCCGCAAGTCTCATCTCAATCGCGCCGCTTTCAGCTGGAGCTATTGTGCCGCTCGATCTCTCCTTCGCCTCCTTCCTCTTGGACGGTTTTGCACCACCACCTCCGCTACTGCTTTTGATGTTGTTGTTGCTGCTCTCCGCCGACTTGGCTTTGTCGTCTGTCTCCTTGTGCATCTCCAGTGTGACGTCATCAGCTCGGCCAGCTGGACAAGCTATTGATATAGCTGTCAGTGAAGCCGGACCGGCCGCACCATCTACTGAGACGTGGCGGAGACATATCTCCATATCTTCAGTCTCGCCACCGTTGGCGCCGTCTAGCGGTGTCGTGGGGAGTTTCCTTGGTGCAGTGCAATTCGCGAGAAGTTTCGAAACGTTCGAATCTAGCACCCTGCCACTATCGTTTGCGCTTTGTTTGGCGCATTTTCCGGGTTTCGTGAGTGTAGTGTCGCGTTTGTTCTTCTTGCCTTTATTGCTGGTAGTCCCGATGTTAGTCCGAACGTTCACCTGCTCAATGGCGTCGAAGAGCTTCAGCCTGGTGTCGAAGAGTAGCCTTGCCAGCTGTAGCAGCAGTGCTTCTGGCGTTACCACTGTGCCTGGACCCCGAGCCGAACAATCCTCGCACTTTTTCACGTGAATAGTCTCTTCAGAGGTTCCTCGTTCTTCACAGTCCTTGTGTATGGCCACCAAGTGACAACCAGAACACAAATTACAGGCGGAATCGGCTGAAAAACCGGAGCCTCAAAAGAAGCAGCCTATGCTGGGCGTTGCCATCTTGCTAACAACATCCGATGTAAACTGCTACCAATATTATGGTGAATAAAGATGTATGTATAATAAATAACCTCACTGCTGGCCTACGCGATTAGCTTAAAGATGTCCTGCTGTATGCTGTAACTCTAAGTTGGCTGATTTGCGTCCGTCCGAAACTAATCCCGCGATGACAGCAATCCCCCTGCTCTCTTGTACGACATCATACTAAAGTCTCCCTCAGCCTCGCAATGATGTCACAACAAGACAACCGCAGGGGGGTCATTTCCTCTATCAGGAGTCGTGGAAGCAGTGAGCCGAGTTTTTCCCACGACGGATGCACTCAAATCCTCCTGTAAGCACAGGTCTCACTGCATGACATCAGAAGCCTATCTACCCTAGCGCCCTCTAGCGGTGATTTCCTGTTTACCCAGGGGTATTTGCTACAATATGCCTTGGAAGCTTGCAACTCCAATCAATGAGGTCTACTCAACAGCAAGCAGAAATGCATATATGGGCTGCTGCAATTCACAACTCCAGTATTCTGCATACCATATCAGAAAGAAAGCAGTCGAATCCTCGCATCGGTACTACGCGAGAATCTTAACCGACTCCGGGCGGGAAATAGTCCAGAAACTAAACCATATCGTTTAACATTACTTAATCAGCGCAAACTTTCGTCGCACAATAACTCTACGATGGTTCATGTTATTCAGGAAAAACTTGCTCTCGGTGATGTTTCCTCTGCAGCAAATGCTCTTTTATCTACCGACACAGTGGCGCCGCGCTCTGCCGAGGCTGACGCTCCGGGGCAAACATCCGCTAAGTCCACCGGATTTATTATTTTCACTGCTTCTCGTATATGCCGGACATACCCATGATATTACCGTGTCTATTTATCTGCAGTAGACGTCATAAACGCCATTCGAAGCTGTTCCAACAGCTCAAGCGGCGGCCCCAATGGCCTTTGGCCGCTTTATCTGGAGGACCTTATTGGTAGAGGAGGAAGCCGACTGCTCCTAAGCCTTCGTACGTTTCGCCAATCTTGCTATTGATATAAAGTTGTCTGATTCCGTGTCCCCTGTCTTCCACGGCTCCTTGCTCATTGCCTTACACAAAAAAGATGTTAGCTTTTGGCCAGATTTTGCGCTGCGGAATCAGGAGAGGTGCAGAAGCGGCCTCCAAAGCAACACGGGCAATACGTGACCACAAGACGGAGGATGACTACATCAGAAACGTCTTTAACAAGCTCAGACAAAGCCACCTGTCTAAAGCTTTGTGCTCTTACCTTCCCCGACTTTACCCGCTGATAAACTAGATGTGCAGGCTTCCAAGCAAGTTAATTTGGCTGCAAGAGTTCATCGACCCACGTTCCGGTGTTCAACAGGGTGACCCCCTGTAGCCCCGCTCTATTTTGCATTGCTATTCTTGAGCTTCAAACACGGCTTTCTTCCAAACTTTGACCGTAGTTTTTGAACGCCCCGGTGGTTTAGAGAGACACTGCCTCGGAAAAAGTGCTCCGACACTTGGACGCTCACCAGAAGCGCAACTGAAAGCGGCGATTGATCCGATAAGCAGCAAACGGCTTTAGGCCATTCTCTTACCGCTGCTGGGAAACGAGGCTAGACAATACCACGCGCCGCACGTCGCCGGTCTGCGTTTGGGAGTAAAGAACTATGCAAGATGTGACCTACCGGTGTCTTCTCCGGGTGAGCATGCTCTTGCTTACAAGAGGAGCGCCGGTAAGTTTTCAAGACATTTGGCTTTGAGCAGTGTAATACTAAGCGTCAACCGGCGACGAGAGGGCAAGGCGTCGATCATTGGTTTACGGCACACGGGCAAGGAACTCCTCCTTCTGCTGTAGCCAAATCGAATCGACGTCAAAAATCTATGTGCAACTATAGGAATAAATTTGAAACATGCTATTTTTGCAAAGTTTCGGTTTCGGTTTCGACCGGCAAGCATCGACGCTGATCGCTGTCGTCGATTTTCGGCATTTTTGTAGGTTTTCACCCTGAATAACCCCTCAGCTAGTGCCAAAACGTGTGTGCAGTTGTGACCCGGAACGCCGTGCATTCGGAGATACAGTGAAAAGTGAAGGTTCATTAGTGCCAGGCCCTAATTTCTTGGAAAGGAATTCGCGAAGCACGACTAGCAGTCTTGGTGTGGCATAACAGTGGACTAAGTGTCTAGAGCCATCCTTCTATGACTTCTCTCGGCAACATCCTAAACACCCGCATCGTGTCTGGCAAATGAGTGCTACCGCCGTCGGGGAGAGAAAGCGCCGAGCCGCGGAATCAGCTGAAGATCTTGCCGTAAATATAAACAGTGAACCCAAACGGTCGAGCCGAATGGAAGAGGGTGGAAATTGCACAAGGTGTGATGCGTCTTTGTGTGGATTGCTACTTAGGTGCGCCAAATGCCATAGAACATTTCATAATGCGTGCAGGGCCACGGACGAGAGAGCGCCAGTCGAAGACAAGGGAAAAGTCGAATGGAGTTGCCGTGTGTGCTCTCTACCGGCCTCCCGCCTGTCGTCTGACGGTATGATGTCAGTCCTCGATAAGACTTCTTTTGGTGACGAACAATCGCAGTTTATAGCCTATTTAGTCACAAGGGTAAGAGCGCTCGAGGAGCAAGTTGCTATGCTCACAGCCAAATCCGCAAACCAACACCTCGGCGTAATCAATGCTACTGCGGTGGGACCCGCTACCGAATCAGCTGATCCACAGGCGAGTGCTCCGCGGAGTGGAGACCCTTCAAAGAGTGTTCTCGTCATCGGTGATAACGTTGTAGCCCCGCTCCGTCCCGCCCTCAGGGAGATACTACCTGCCGATTCGTCGGTGTCTGTGAGAACTGCGCCCAAGTCAAACATTGAATCTATTCTCGAGGTGGCTGATGTAGCCATATCGAAGGCAAAGGGTGCTGTCTGTCTATTCCTTCAGGCTGGCTACCATGAGTGCATGGAATTTGAGAAAGACAAGTATGTATCTGCGGTGTCGAGCTTCGCCACAAAGCTGAAAGAGAGTCGCCCAGGCTCGGAGATGCATGTCCTCTCAATCCCGCTATTCGGCCAGGATTGTAAGGCCGCAAATGACGAGCTAGCACGCATAGCCGGGACAGACGGTGCACCGTTCTCGTTTATCCAGCTCACGATAATACAACGCCCAGTTGTTGAGAGCGGGCGGTTCAGCTACAGGGGCGAGACTGCTGGCAGGGTCGCCTATCATATTGCCCGTCGCGTCAAGCCTTTTTTAGATGTAAGACTCAAAAAGATCAAGAAGCATGCCGTCAGTGCCGCATCAACCCCCCGGACCACGATACGTCAACGGAACGTGTCCGTCGATCGATCGGCTACTCAGCAGTCGCAAGTGACGTTTGCCAGACAGCGCTCGCGTCAGCCCGTATCGAGGATGCCGAGCCAGGCACAGCACCCTTCCCAGAGAGTCAAGCAAGCGGCGAATCATCATCACAGGCAGACACAGCAGCGTACTCCACCTCCAACAATGGAGGATTTCGTGAAACAGGCCCTAGCAGCCCTCGAGAGTCTGAACCGACCCCAGATGGACCGAGGCCGGAAGCAGGACTCGTCCCAACACCGCCAGCAGTCGCGGTCGGCCAGTCGAGGACGATGGAGGTCAAGGAGTCGTCGTTAAGAATCATTCAGTGGAATTGTGAGGGTGCAGATACTTTGGCACTCCTCGACCCATCGGCACTTAAGGATGTCGACATGCTTGTTCTGACCGAAACGTGGGCAATGGAGCCATTCGAACTACCTGGATTTTATTCAGCACACTGTCTCGCCCAGAGACAGGCTGGACCAGGACGACCGAGTGGAGGTGTGGCTGTATTTTATAACCACAGGGTCGGCACCTTCGAAGTCACTCTAGCCGAGGATAACGTAGTAGTGTTACAGGGACCGTCCTTGAATGTAGTAGCAGCCTACGCCAGACCGCCGAACAGAGAGTCAACGCTTGAGATGGTGGATAAAATCACAAAGGGAATCGAAGCTACCGACCCTCGACGCCCTCTGCTCGTTGTCGGTGACTTCAACACGCGTTGGGACCATCCGACAGCAGAACGCACACTTGCCCTCCAAGATGCTCTGTCGGACTTCAATTGTTGGATCGTGAACCCTCCCACGGACCCAACCTTCATAGGGCACTCCGGTCAATCGACGATTGATCTCTTTGCAGTAAATGTGAGCCGGGACAAGGTCATGTACTTGGGGTGTAACCACTCCATGGAGGAAGGCGCTCAACTGAAGCAGCATATACCTGTCGCCATTGATCTCCGGACCGACTGCGCGCCCGTTTGCTCAGGAAGGCGAAAGCCACTGTCTCGCATCTTAGATGTCAACACTCTGCTATCACATGCTCATAGAGTTCTACCGGTACCCGGGGTCATCGAGGTGGATGACTACGCGAGACGCCTCACCGAGGTGCTCCAAAAGTCTACATCGAAGACCCGCAGCCGCAGAGGTAGGCCATGGTTCAACAGGCAATGTAGACTGATTCGGGGTATCCATAACCTCATCAGATTCCTTGCCTCGTTGCATCCTGTCGCTAAGCCCCTAGCCAACGCTTTCCGAACAATTCGAAAGAAGACGTATGTGCGAGAGCGGAAGAAATACATCGAACAGCAGGAGGCACTGATGATACAGGAAGCCGAACGACGTCCGTACAAGTGGATAGCGCGTACCGGCAGAACCTCATGTTCTATCAGCCCATCGGTCTTAACAGATCACTTCGCGCGAATGTTCTCGTCACGATGTACCATCCCACGAGAAGTGCCGTCGGTAACCTCAGCCTGGGACGAGAAAACCACGTGGGAGCGTACGCTCCTCGGCGCCGACTTCACCGTGGGGGAGGTTCTGAGTGCCCTGCGAGGGCTCCAGTCGAGGAAAGCCCCAGGCCCAGACCTCGTGTGCAACGAGCACCTGAAGCAAGCACTGATTCTGGCCCCATCTTGGACAGCATTGTTTAACGAATGCCTTCGTACCGGCTCCATCCCAGATAATTGGCGCGAGGCGCTTCTGCTGGTCATCCCAAAAGGTAAGGGTGACCCATCTCTTCCTTCGTCCTGGAGAGGTATCGCCAAGAAAAGCGCCTGCTACAAGTTGCTAGCATCCCTCATCACTACACGACTGAGCGACTTCCTTGAGAGCGTGGGCGCCATTCCCACAGAGCAGCACGGATTTCGCGCGGGGCTCTCAACCATGACGGCCTGCAGGGAATTATTACGGGACATTAAGGAGATGACAACCAGACCGCGAAAATTTGTGTACGCTGTATTTGTGGATTTCCGGTCGGCTTTTGATTCTGCGCCGCGTGACACTATCCTAACCTTCCTGGCAGAACTCGGTGTGCCACGAAATATTCTCGGAGTACTGGCCGCCATTATGCAAGAGAACAAAATCACGATAGAAGACGGGGTCGCGGAACTCCCAGCGTTCGCGCAGACAACAGGTCTGGCCCAGGGGGACAATCTAAGTCCGCTTCTGTTTTCGGTCCTTCTAAAAGACCTTCCGACTAAAATAAGAGGCGAGAGAGAGATGGTGAAGGTTCTCCTTTACGCTGACGATCTCGTGATCTTTGGGGAGAGCCGCTTTCAAGTCCAGCAAGCAATCGCAAGACTGAACTCCGTGATCCCTTCGCTAGGACTCACGATAAACGAGAACAAAACGGAGGCAATTAAGTTTAGACGAGGGGGCCGATTGGCGGCTCAAGACACTCTATTTCTGGCAGGCGCACCAGTACGCTATGTTGAGCATTTCCAATATCTCGGTGTTAGGATTACCCCGAGTGCTAGATCTTTCACGCTTCATGTTAATGAAAAATGTAGGAAAGCGCTCACAACCCTCGCCACTATCCAAAAACCTCAGCTCCTCTCACTGAAAACGGCGCTCCGACTTTTCGATATGAAGATCGCCCCGGTGGCATCATATGGAATTGAGGTGATCTGGGAAGACCTCACTATTGATAACCTCGACGCGTTCAACCGACTCAAAGCAACCTTCCTTAAGCGTGCCCTTGGTCTCCATCGAAGCGCCCGCAACAGACTAGTGTATCGGCTGGCGGATACCCCACTGTTCATGGAAGAGCTGCAGCGTCGTTTCAAACTAGAGAAGACTGCCGCATACGAAGAATGTGTACGGCGATGGGAGAGCAAGACCTCAGATATCGACCCGACCTTCTTCACCACAGGTGCCATGATGAACCAGGCGTGGAAGGATGCAAACCGAAGTAACAGGCACGTCGTGACCCGTTTTGCCATCCACGGTTTCCACCATGAGCTGTGCCAACAGACGGGGTTCCACGACCCATCCCTAACTTGTGTGTGCCGCAGGTGTGGAGAAGCGTGTTCAAGATACCACGCGTCAGTGTGTAATTATGTGCGCTCTTTAAATGAACTTGCATCGCCGTGCATCTGCTAGTCGAATTGTGTAAACTGTGTAAATCTTTGAACCAAAGTGACATGCGATGATCTCTTAAAATTATGATCTTATGTTCGACCAAATGAGAACGCCTGCACCTGCAGGCATGTTTTATACGTATATTTATATATATTATTGTGTACTGTTTTGTACATATGCCTTATAAAGGTGAATAAATGTTTGTATTTCATATTTGCAAAGATGCATTACGCTATACGACCTAAATAAATCTTAAACATGCTATATTTGCGAAGATCTAAAGCCATGCGGCCATCATTTCTAGAGCGTTTAATTATTGCGTTTCACACCATTCTCAGCGATAACTTATGGACAACTACAATAGCCGGCTCCATTCTAAAGATTGTAAATACAGGATGTCAACACTAGCCGAATGACCTGAGTTTATTTAGTTAACAACTACCCTGGTTGTAGCCCATATGTAATTTATAATAGAGTTTGTTCGGTATTAGTGTTACTAAACTCGGCAAAATCAACTCATATCTAGTTCCCTGGTGTGTTGCTACTCCGTTCGCTATAACGCTAAAAAGAGACTTTCTTTAGGAGTACAAAAAGCATCATATGGATTGGTCTCAAATTGCGTTTGTAGGAGGGTCGCGCCAATTGTAACAGGTCTAGACCCTCCAGTATACCACGTTGAATACGACCGGTTCTCGTCCATCACCGAAGCTAGCAACGTTGGGCCCGTTAGTACTTGAAAGGGAGACCCTCCAGTAAACAAGTCCAGTGACGTAGTACATTCGCGTGCGCCCCGCGACCGGGGGAGACATAGGTACACGGGTTGCACATTTGTGTTTATGGAGTACCGTCTTATGAAGCAATGCGCCAAACAGTCCGGTACGGGCGTAAAAATGTTGGCTGGAGGTCATCCCGAAAAAAGTTTCTTAGATCATCCAACGGCAACGGAGCGGAATGAGTACAGTGCTGTAATTAAACGTGTTAATAGTGTTTGTTTCTCATATAAGTACGAATACAGACTATTGCGTGCATTCCATGCTACAAACTTATTGATCTATATATTATGCATCTGTCTACCTAGTAAAAGCAATTATCAATATTTTAACAGAAATCTAGTTTTATTGTTTTGCAATTTTGGTGTACAAATCATTATATATTGACTGCAATGCTTAGAATGCTAGACAGAATACCGGAGCCGGTGAACTGCGCATGTACACCGAAGCCACAAATACTTGGCCGAAAGCTGGTGCAGTGGCTTGAGCGTGATCAACTCCTCATCCAGAATAGCAGGTCCGCACTGCACGACCAAGTGGCACAGCTTTCTCAAATGGGGTTCCATCTCCCGGGTTAAGAGCTTTTTCTCGAGCGAGTGCTACGTTTCCTAGGGTTACCCAGGACGCCCAAATCACATCCATTGTCAAGCAAGTGAACGGGTTTTTGGGTAACGCCCCATATCTTGATTTGCTTTCGACCCGGTGCAGATACCTGAGTTTCTTTTGAACTTTACGGTACTGTTTGCGAAACCGCGTGAATGATGTAGTTAAGGTGCATAGTCTTTCGAAAGACTCGCCTTCGATGGGATGTAACAAATCGGCCATGGACTGAGTATACCAAGCCTTAAATGCATCGGCTTCCTCAGCAAAACGGCGCAGTAGTGGGTCCATCGTCTCTTACGTTCTTGAGTTTTGATAAGGACAACGCTTTCGCAATCAGACAGTCTGGTGACACACAACGTCTGGACCGTGAGGTTCAGCTCAACAGATCAAGTCTGAATGACTCGCATTAAGAGCCGCTGCCTGTTATAAAAGGCAACAGATGCCAAGTTAGACGCTTAGGTGGCAATGTCCCCTCTCCCCTTAACCGAGGGTTGTTGGCGCGACCTCTGCCTTATCGGGACCATCAATCAGTGGATACGGTTTCGACGTTTTGATACGCGGCTAACTTCACCGCCTCGCGGAAACATGCGCTGATAGATTAGATCAGGATCTGCCCCTGAAATAGTATAACATTCTGATGCTTGTTCCAGCTTGAAAATGAATTCAACACTGTGGCCCAAAGACAGATTGAAATAATTACCAGAATAACCGTTGTGGTCAAATAGCACGAATTATTGTGTGCAGGTCAAATTCACGCGTTCTCAATCTTAATGTCAGAACGTCCAAGGCAAGTTGTGCAAAAAGGGGACCAAGACGCGTTGAAGCGTACATGTAAATGTCTACATGTGAAATATATGAATTGGCGAGCACGTTTTACACTTGTGTAAAATATGTAAAGTGGTGCGTAAATTGGTGTAAATATGTAAACGTTAAGCTTTGTGAAACCCAGCTCCGTCAACCAAACTTCTTTTATATGGTATTCGGCCGTGTTTTTCAGAATCTGATCCTCTATTCCTAATAAGATTAGTTGCCTCACTATTTTTCATCTACTTGCAACGTAAAAAATTACTTTTAAATAATTTTCTGAATAATACTAAAATCTTAGGAGCGTTTATGAAGTCAGCATATTGTAGCAGGTTTACGAGCTTTTTACGAGCGCATGATATGCATATAAACGCTCATATAGTATATAATATATATATATATATATATAATATATATTTTTTTTTTTTTATATATATATATATATATATATCTATATATATATATAGGATTAAAACGAAGTGGAATCGCAGAGTAGAGTTCGCAGCTAGGGAGATTGGGTACAATTGTCAGCAATGGGCAAGAGCGAGGGTTATCAGAGAAAATGGTGAATTGAAGGTAAACAAGTCATATACAGACAAATGGAAATTGGCGATGGGCTCCAAATCAAGTTTGGCAACCATGTATGGAAGGGAAAAGCGGGAAAGGGGCGGGGTGGAATGGGTATACGATAATTAAGAGCGAGTGGGCTATTGGCAGATGCCAGGGCAGGGACTGTTGGATACAAGGATACATAGAGCTAAATATAAGAAGGGACAAAGTACAGAATGTCGAGCATGTGGGCTAGATAATGAGTCAATCGAACATATTATTAAAGAATGTAAAGCCTTAGGGGGGAGCAGAGAGAGCTGTCGGAGGCCCTCGCTCTAGGATCAAATGGTTAGAAATGATCTGTACGATATTACAAAGAAGAGGTTGTCACAATGGAAAGCAAATACTCAGTAGGTATTGAAGCCAGACATGGATTATGATGTATTGTTTATTACCAAATTTGGTTTATGCACATATGTGCTACAGCTATCCTAAGTAACTTTCAGTCCGCGGTATTGCTTTTGTACATTGTTGGAGATGATACAGATCACATGATTTTCCGCATAGGTTGCATTCACACTCGGTTGATATCTCATGCCACCCATTTCGTATACATATCTTCATATGAAATCCATGCATTGCAAACCCAGTAACGAAGTATCTGTTTTCTACAACATGGGCTCTTCCAGTAGTCTGTAATCATCGCTCTAGTCTCATAAAAACGCCAATCAACATCCGCAAATGTATATTCCCATTCGGCAAGAGGATTCTCAAAGGCCTCCGTTTCGGTAAAGCATAAAGTTGCCCTGAGCTCCTCAAAAAAGTGGTGTCGAGGCTAACAGATACACAAGACGATTGCGGCTAGTGCGGTGGACTACTAGCACTCTTTTTAGAAAGCTGGCTTAGTTTTGTCAAGTACTTCCAGATTTGCTTTTGATAGGTGGGGCCATATGACCTGTATCCCGTAAGCAGCGTTGGCGCAATCTTTAAATTAAAAAGTTGAGAGCGACATCTAGCGACGACCGATGAGGCTCTGGGATATTATGAAACGATAAAATGCCCTTACGAGCTCTTACCTCAATATGTTTAGTAAATTTAAGCCCTGCGTTGAAAAAAGATTACTCCAAGATAAGAAAATGTTGAACAAAATCTATTGGTGCTGAGCTCAAGCGCAATTCGTCTTTTTCTGCGAGCCTACCTCCGCGGCGAAACTTCATCGCTTTCGTTTTTGCTACGTTTATCACTAGAGCATTTAGGTCAACAAACTTTGGAGTGAGGCAAGCGATTGCTGCAGATGAAATCGACTTCGGGAGTAAGAGGACGAGGTCATCAGCATACATGAGTGTACTAACTTGCGGGTGTCCACGCTGGATTTGTTCGGGAGATCGCTCACCAATATTGAGAATAATAGCGGGGCTAAGCTTATCGCCTTGTGCAACGCCTGTAGTCTGAGTAATAGGGGTGTGTTCAATTACCCCGTCGTCGATGATTACATACCCTCCTGCAGCATAGCTTGTAATAACTTAAGTATTACCGCTGGAACACCACATAGCGCTAATTTCTCTAGGATTATTGTTCGTGACGCCGTATCAAAAGCCG
>QVRM01002414.1:2500-27458 GCA_003439945.1 Dermanyssus gallinae
CCATAGTGACATATCGGATTGGCCCACATTTTTTCATACTTTTGAGTTTTTAAATCTTATTATGTCTACCTATACATAAAGATTGTCAGCTGCTGTGTTTACTTAATAACCACGTACACTTCATCCAACTAATGATACGTATACTGTTGTCCATTGCTCTGAGCTCGTCATTCAAGGGAG
The DNA here is from genome assembly GCA_003439945.1 of Dermanyssus gallinae. Taxonomy (NCBI): domain Eukaryota; kingdom Metazoa; phylum Arthropoda; class Arachnida; order Mesostigmata; family Dermanyssidae; genus Dermanyssus; species Dermanyssus gallinae. Next base: position 2,681 of record QVRM01002414.1, read on the forward strand.
GCAGTGTAGCGATCTCGCCGTGAAGGCCAGATAGGTCTGATATAGGCGTGGTATTTGTCTATGTATCTATAGTCTGTGTTTGTGTATCTGGTATAGACGTGACAATTGTCACATTCAAGACCAGACCACGCGGGGTGAAAGGTACTGAAATATCTAGGTCTGCAACCTTCTGTCGGACTTGTTCACCTTCATTTTTTCATTTCAGGACAAATCTTTCGAATGGTAATGCACGTCAACCTCAATCGAACTAACTCAACAATCGGTTGCACATCCTGACGTTAGATACCTAAAGCGGCCGCTTACGTACTAAGAAAAGCGTACAATCGCATTTTATAGGGAGGCTCCGTTGGAGATGCTCCTTAAACCGCGAAGACCTTAATCTACCCGCATTACTACTATAAAAACAGAACGTGTGATTGTTATTTTAGTTGCAACAAGCGAAAATAGCGCAAATCTTTCTTGAAGTTAGACCGAACTCTCTAAGAAGTCGGTGCTTCGTCTACATGAAGGCAGTTGCACGCACTCAACGCATAAGCAATGTGCTTGCTTGGCGTATTTCAAGTTTCCAACCTACTTTTCTGTGGAACACATTTAATTGGCTGACTTAATCTACCGAGTTCTGTACAAAACAACCCATTTGTGCCAAAAAGGCATTTTCTCACATATTCCATTTTTTATTAGCCAGCGGCGTTGCGTGTGTTAATAAATGTGGTGTAGGTGATCATCTTTTTTCGAGTGGCACGTCAAGGATTGCATGCAGATGTCACCCGTATTGCTTTGTAATGTCGAAATGCCTCATTGTTTGCAGCCCACTCTGCTCAGTGGAATGCACGGGTGATGAGAACCTGTTGGTCATCCACCTATATTAGATATATTTAATAGCATATGCGGATTAGTCGCAAACGTAACTTCATTGATAAACCTTGCAAACATAAGAGGCCAACTATAAGAGAAGCCTAGACAGACTCCGGACATATATATATATATATATTTTTTTTTTTGAAGAACAGAGAACAAGAGGCAAAATATTTAAGGTACACCCGGGTATCTGAGTAGTGTAGGACTTTCAAAAAACTCACGCAAAACCTGCTAGTCCCCCAACCTACATAACCGGCACTAGACATCTGTGGTGATAACTTAAGCGGTGTGTATATGTTTACTGTCTTGTAACGGTGATATTGTTGTTGTTGTGGTTGCTACTGTAATTGATACTTGAAATTGAAGAGCTGCCACCGGAAGTGGTCCGTGATGTGATTGAGCGCTTCTTACCCGGCTTCAAATCGTCGTCGGGCGCGGGAGGTAGCGTGCGTGAACTGGAGACGATATTTCGCGCTGCTGTGAAATTAACTAAGCCCGGCGGCGGCATCAGCAGTGGACAGAACCATGGGTGGCCGTCACCGTCTTTGCCGGAAAACGCCAGGGGCGACCCGCACTAATTCCAGCGACAAAGTACCGCCGTGTATTGCCGATCCGCGGTTGCACGGACTCTGCACGAACGGCGGCCAGGTAAGTGTTAATTTGCAATTGGTATATATATATATATATATATATATACGTGTGTGTAGCGTTTGTGCGCAGGGTGAATGCAAGCGCTTTTACCGTTTAGGCGCCCTTTTTTTCTGCATGACTGTAGTCCCCACCGAACGTACATCGGTGTTATCGTTGGAGGGGCACTTTGCAAGCGAACGCAGGACCGTTCAACACAGAGCGAATGATACATAATTGGAAATACAGCAAAGCCAGACGATAACTGCTACAGAACGCGTAAAACAAATTCGACATGCCGTTCTCATGCTATGCTTCAAAGCACTTCTAGACTCTGTAGTTAGATTTTTCATACACTGCGAGGCACCAGTAATCTTAGAGCGTTTTGTATTTGAGAATACACGTATTGCTTAGCCGCTGCCGCCGCTCCCTAGCTAGGTTTTTAAATCGTTTTCCAATACGTGCTATAGATAAACGTGGGTTTTCAAAACTTTTTTTTCTCATTTAAGAAAACATGTCAACTTTTGAGGCGCGATGCTTTGTAAATAGGTGCAAATTTTTTTTCGATTTCAAAGACTTCTAGAAATTTCTGGAGGGGAATCGAGAAGATATATACATATATATATATATATATATATATATATTAGGGTCTACAAAAAAAGTCTTTTCGGTTTTGGCGCTATATATAGGAGGACACGGGAGGTCTTATTTATGATTTATATATTCTCTGCCGGAAGATACAACTTCTGCCCAACGATTTACAAGGGTTCGATCCTAAATAATCTTCCAAATTTCCAAAAAATCTAAAATATTCTTCAGTCCAGAACGCACGTGTTCGATAGAAGTGAATTTTTTACCACTTAAAAAAATTTGCATCGATCTGAATAAGTGGTAATCAAATGGTAGCTAAGTCAGGGGAATACGGTGGATGTTCCAAAAGTTCCCATTTTAGCGGGGAAATATTCGAAAGGGTCTCCCTACTCACGTGGGGCCTTCCTTGAAATTAGTGCAGGGTACGACTGCTTTAATTTTTCGTGAACCTTTTCGAGTTGTTGACAGTACACGGCCGTATTTATCGTCTGGTTACGCGGTAAAGTTCATAGTGCACTATTCCGCCCACATTCCACCAAATACACAATAAATGTTTTTTTTCCCCTTTCGGAACTTCTCAAACCTCTGTTGGCACATTCGGTCTGTACAACAGGCATCTCCAAACGATTTTACCAACTTTTTGTCAGTCTGCGTTGCACTCAGTCCATTTTTAAATTCATAGAGTAGAATCGCCCGAATTTGGCATTTTTCTACCTCCATTTTGCAGCACTTTTACGAACAAACGGCTAAACAGATTTTAAATGGTTGAGACCAGCAGATTCCTCGCTCTTTTTCACATGAAAACAACAAAGAGTGAGCCATTGATCTACGCCTAGGCGCCGGGGCGGGCGCTGTGAAAGCCGCGCAAGCGTCAATCCGAAAAGACTTATTTGTAGACCCTATATATATTTATTTATATATATATATATTTATGTAAGACGGGCACTGCCGAGTGTGCAAACGTATTGTAAATGATTAATATATCATCACAATATATTCTATATATATATATATATATATATATAAATATAGTGGTTTTCGAGATGAGCCTTCGTTTGTACCAATGTCTCTCTCTCTCTCTTTCTCTGTGGGTGTACCACGAACTACTTTGCAGTGCCTTCCGCTGTCGGATCTTGCGAGGCCGTTCGGAGGCGAGAGCGTGCCGGTTGAGTCGCTGCTCGTGACGCTCTGTCCAGTACTGTTGCTCCAGTCGCACATGTGCAGCGGCGTTACAAGTAGCAACGGTTCGTCGTCACCGCCTCACCGTCTCACCGAGGCCGCCGGCCGCGGACTCGCGACTGCTGCGCTGCGAAGCAGACACGCGTCTAGCGTTGAAGATGCACCCTTTGCCGAGAGTCCAGGGGAACTGGGTCGGTCATCATCCGAGGCTTCGGACGGTCAGCCCGCCGCTCGCGCTCGCTCGTCTTCGTCGGCTTCGGACGCCGAACTTCGATTAGGCGCTGTAGCAGCTGATGGCGTAGTTGCAGACGGCGGCAAGGCGCAGATGATGCACAAGGCAAAGCCTGACCCTTACCAGGGTAGGTCCACACGTGGAACTTGGTCAACGATGGATATCGTGGCGTCGACGCGCTACTCGACACACATATATATATATATATATTCTAAAATTTAAATAGTATACTTGTTTAGTTTCTGGAAAAGAAGCACTTTTTGAGTAGGTCTACTTCGATTGTAGCATTGACAAATACTACTTCACGAGATTTTACGACGTCGCTCAAGTGACTCTTGGCCTTCCCCTCGTATGTAGGTTGTAGGCTATTCGATCAGCTGTTAAACTACTGTTAATGGCTAATTGTTCTATTGTTTCGTGCTTTCCAAATGTTTCCATTATTTCACTCACTACAACTCTCTCTTATTTAACGACGCTGTCAAGGTGCGTGCCAACATCGGCTATTGGTTGAATGTATATGCCGAATGTTTTTGCAAGTGCCTAGTCCTCGACGAATTCGTTTTTAATATCTGTTTTATTGCTCGCAGATAACGTAGTGCTCTTGGCATAAAACTACCTGGAATAAAGAAAGCTGCTACCACACAAGCCAAGTCGCATGTTGACCTTTTGTTGGCTCACCTACCAAAAACCTTGACAGCAGGTTAACTTTATTTGCATAATTTAAATGATTAATTTACAGCTCCTTAGACAACATCAGTATGAGAAAGAGTGTTATCATTATGATACAACGACGCGGCCCTTCCAGCGTCACCGGTAAACTCCAATTTGCAGCCGAAAGCCTAGTTGTTTTCTGAGAAAGCGGAGAAGTGGTGAATGTAAAAGTGTATGTAAAAAGAAGTTAAAGTGCAACTTTGGAGTGTTTTGCTGTACGAATAATAATAATAATAATAATAATAATAATAACCATAGCATGTGGCCTCACGATCCGAAGGCTTGTGGAAAAAGTGGCTATCGCCATCAGTAAAACTTCTATAATAAAAGCTTTAGGACCGAGGCAAGTAGGGGTCTCTATTAAAGGAGGTGCGAAGGCAGCCGTCCACGCTGTACGAGCATATATCGAAACAGACGGTCCTGTGCGGGTTCTAGTCAAGCTAGACTTTAGCAACGCTTTTAACACAATACGACGCGACGTAATATTAGAAGAAATAAGACTTCACGTACCAGAACTCCTGCCGCTAGCTACAGGGATCCATCACTTCTATCCTGGTGTGACAAAGAACCACTTAAATCGACAATTGGAGTGCAACAAGGAGATCCACTGGGCCCCGCCCTGCTTAGCCTAGGACTCTCTAGTTTAGTGGCACAAATAAGAAGCCCGCTAAACATCTGGTACCTGGATGATGGTACATTAGGAGGGCCGGCAGAAGTGGTGGCCGCTGACTTACTCAAGGTTTTGCAGTTTGCGAATGAAGGGGGGACAGTTCTCAATCTTTTCAAATGCGAAGTAATAACGGTTGGGGCGGACACTAAAGAACGAGACGAGGCATTCAAAACAATTGCTGCCGTTTTACCAGGTTGCAGGCGAGTTAACCCGATCGAGTTAGAGGTTCTTGGGGCTCCACTTAGTCCACAAAGTATTTTCAAGACCTTAAGAGATAAACGCCGCGCGTTGCTACAGACGCGACCTCGTCTGTTGGCTATGCACTCACAAGCGGCACTATGCCTTTGGAGATATAGTTTAGGTTCCCCTAAATTCAACTACACACTACGCACTTCACCGACAAGACAATGTCCCGACGCCCTGCAATCGTATGACGACTCTACGAGGGACATATTGAGCGAAGTTCTCGACATTGACTTCACGGACAGTACGTGGCGAAGAGCAAGTTTCCCCATAAGAGAAGGTGGACTGGGTATTTGATCAGCAACCGAATTGGCCCCCATATGTTACGCAGCGTCATTATTAGAATTCGGCCAGCTGGCTGAGACGCTAGTTGACCCGAGTGCTCACCACCGGTTGTACATAGCTAAGCAGAAGGCAGAGTCACTGGTCAAACTGAGATTGGATCCAGGCCCGTGGGAAAAACATACAACGCAGAGAGTGCTCGACAACTACAGATGCAAAGTCATAGCCCGTGAGATCATCGAAAGCCTTGAGTCTCCCACAGAGAAAGCAGTCTTCTTGGCCGCACGAGACACCTTCAGCGGCGGATTTCTCAGGGCTCTTCCGTCACCGCAGCTCGGCACCATGCTGGACAACATCTCATTCCGCATGGTGACGGCTCTAAGAATCGGCGGGAAAATATGCGAACCACATATTTGTAAGGCCTGTGGAAAACCAGTGGAGAAGGATGGCCTCCACTCATTGAGCTGTATCAAGAGCCAAGGTCGGGCCCCTAGGCACACCGAAATAAACGCAATCATTCAAAGAGCTCTCCGGAGAGCGGGAATACCCAGCATGCTGGAACCCAGACTAGGACTTCAAGACGATAAAAGGCCCGACGGTGTGACCATCCCGCCGTGGGAAAAAGGCAAATGCCTGGTTTGGGATGCGACAGAATCCTGCACGGCCGCACCGTCTTATTTATGCCACAGCGCGACGGAGGCGGGATGGGTTGCCGAACATGCAGAAAAAGAAAAGTGGCGTAAAAACACAGAATTAGAGGCTAGCTACAATTTTGTGCCGATTGCAATGGAAACATTGGGCCCGGTCAGCAGAAGTACAAGGAAATTTATAAAAGACTTAGGTGATCGAATACGAGCAAAGACCGGGGATATACGCGAAGACGAATTTCTGAGGCAGCTGCTTTCACTGGCAGTTTGCAGAGGAAATGCCGCGTCGATATTAGGTGCGATGGAGCTGAGACTAGCTAGATAGTAACCATGAAATAACGAGGATACACATTCATACCTCACAATTGTATTGTCCTAACACATAATAATAATAATAATAATAATAATAATAATAATAATAATAATAATAATAATAATAATAATAATAATAATAATAATAATAATAATAATAATAATAATAATAATAATAATAACGTCGTTTTGTCTCGTCTTTGGTTGTTTCTGCTTGTCATATGTTTGATGCTGCAGTTTGGTTGTACGGCCTATTGTCGGTGAGTGTCATCTCAGCGTGCTCACTTACAGGTCTGGCGGTCGTACCGTTAATGACACGACAACTTTTCGACACCATGATGAACATTTTCCAGGGACTTGCTGTCGGTTCGCTATGTGGAAGTGCGGTCTTTCATCTAATTCCTCAGGTTTGAACCCTCACATTATATGTGTATGTATATATATATATATTATATATATATATATATATATATATTATATATATATATATAATATACATATATGACCCAAAATTATTTCTAACGCGATATAGAGAATTGTACTCCTCGTTTAAAGCAAATTGAAATTACTAAATTTTTTGATACTAGTTATTACATAGAGGAACTGGTTCGGTCACTAATGTTCACCTCGGTCAACCCACCTTTTGAGAATCGGGAGCTTTAGTACAGGGCTCTGGTACTTTTTGGGACGTCGAAGCGCAAGTGTTTCGATTCGGCTGTAAAGTGCATTACAAATCATTTGGTGATGTCTGCAGATTAAGTATGGCTAACTGAAACTGAATCTCTGCTAACTAGTGTCCTTAATGAAAACCAGCTGCGAGAATATTATTTGATGTCACCCGACTAGAATTTTTGGGAGTTAAACGCACCTTTATCATCACGAATAAGTGTTCGAAATTGGATCCGGGTAGGGAGGGCAAGTCCCTTCGAGTGTGAAACAACACTCAGCAGAGTGGCCTTGGCATCGTTTTAGTTCTTCATTACACGCAAGGTGATCTACCTAATGACAGGAAACGTTTCTTTCCAAGATGTATAGGCTTGCTGAGAAGGGACGTAGCATCCCTTTTGCGTACGAATGTGGTCTGCTACTCCTGGTAGTAGCGGGAAGATGATCAGTTTCTTGAGTAAAACGCTCACTAACGCAGTTTCCGGTACGCTTTTTCCAGGCATTTAAATTAACAGAGAAAGATGCCAGCTACCTATGGAAAAGCTTGGTCATCTGGGGCGGCATCTACTTCTTCTATCTTTCGGAGAGAGTCATGAAGTTGTTGGCTGGCCTTCGTAAGGAGAAGTCGAAGCTACAGCTGAACAGCGTCGTGCTGGACGGCGGCACAGCGTTTGTCGATCCGCATGGTCATGCACGACATTCGCATGGTCTTGCACCCAAAGGTAGGCCCGAACAAACCTCGACTGATCGTCTTTCTGTTTTCTTTCTTTCGAGAAGAAAATTCGATTAACAACAAGAATCGGACTGGTGACACTCTGGTAGAAGAGGCTAGCCACTTAGACCCCTTAGACCACGCCGGTTCGATACCCGCCCTCGTTGATCGAATTTTCGTTTAGCAATGTTCATTAATAGAGAAGATCATGATGACCATACTGTTGAGAGTCAGCGACGAATCTGCCACAAGGTGTGTTGGGTAAACCCTGAATATCTAAAGTTTCCGGCCTTGGATGCATTGAAGATATATCCAAGACCGTAGGGGACGGTGATGGCCTAGCATTAAAAACAACTGCCTTAAAAATGTTTTAATATCTAAACTATGACCATAGCGCACTAGTCCCTAAACCACGTCGCCATATATATATATATATATATATATATATATACGCTTTCTAACATATTTGGCGTTTGTCAAATTTGCACACCTGCCGATGGGCGGCGACCTGCTGATGCTATGGTTGGACGATACGGCAGCAGACGGTACGATCGCATCCGTGGCGTGGCTGGTAATATTCGGCGACGGAATGCACAACTTTATCGACGGTTTGTCGCTGGGAGCGGCATTCAACAACTCTATCCTCGGAGGCGTTTCGATCTCAGTGGCTGTTATCTGTGAGGAGTTTCCTCACGAACTTGGTAAGCATTGTCCCATTGCAACCGCGGCTTGAATCTGATTTTAAGTAACTGTTGTGGCTAGCTACACTTAATAGGCTTGGTGTTTCTGACTTTCACACTCAGGCACATATATATATTGTGATGATTTATTAATCATTTACAATACGTTTGCACACTCGGCAGTGCTCGCCTTATATATATAAACAGAGTGTCTCAAAGAGCATTCAAGATGTGTGCCAGGCATGCCAAATGGAATTTGTGTAGATGTATACCTGGTAGCATTTAAACCTGCTCATTCATTTGATGGAATAAAATAATACACGTACAAATAATTTATCATTTATTTGATGGAATAAAATAATAACACATAAGAATAATTGAATTATTATCTTGCAAGAACTAATCTAAAGCGTGCCCACTAACACGTGCGGTAGCGGCTGTAGAGGTACTTCACCTATCAGGTGGCCCGCTATTACGAGGTTAACACCGATCGCCCTTTTTCTGCCTGTTAGGTAAATCGCCTCGGTGGAGGCAACTGGCATAGCACCTTACCCTTCCTATCTATTGCCGGCTGTAGAACGGTAGATCTCACTGCGTCCGCATATGACTTTGCTTCTGCTCTCGTTGTTTGGGAAAATGCGCCTGTGTATGACGCTGGCGAAAGTAGAAGTCAAACCTCGACTAAATTTATATCGCTCTTAGAGCCACGGGTCTTTAGGGCCATGGGCCCTTAGAGCTGCGGGTCTTTAGGGCCATGGGCCCTTAGAGCTGCGGGTCTTTAGGGCCATGGGCCCTTAGAGCTGCGGGTCCTTAACGCCCTAATCGTTCTTAGAGCTATGGGTTCTTAGAGCCGCGGGTTCTTAGAGCCACGGGTTCTTAGAGCCGCGTTTTCATTCGCCCTTAGAGCCACGGGTTCTTAGAGCCGCGTTTTCATCATTCGCCATTAGAGCCACGGGTCCTTAGAGCCGCGTTTTCATCATTCGCCCTTAGAGCCACGGGTCCTTAGAAACGCGGGCTTTTAGAGACGCGGGTTCTTAGAGACGCGGGTTCTTAGAGACGCGGATTCTTAGAGACGCGTGTTCTTAGAGACGCGGGTTCCTAGAGACGCGGGCTCTTAGAGACGCGGGTTCTTAGAGACGCGGGCTTTTAAAGACGCGGGCTTTTAGAGACGCGGGCTTTTAGAGACGCGGGTTCTTAGAGACGCGGGTTCTTAGAGACGCGGATTCTTAGAGACGCGTGTTCTTAGAGACGCGGGTTCCTAGAGACGCGGGCTCTTAGAGACGCGGGTTCTTAGAGACGCGGGTTCTTAGAGACGCGGGTTCTTAGAGGCGCGGGTTCTTAGAGGCGCGGGTTCTTAGAGACGCGGGTTCTTAGAGACGCGGGTCCTTACATCCGCAGGTTCTTAGAGATGCGGGTTCTCAGAGCCGCGGCTTGTTAGAGACGCGGGTTCTTAGAGCCGCGGGTCCTTAGAGCCGCGTTTTCTTCATTCGCCCTTAGAGCCACGGGTCCTTAGAGCCGCGGGTTCTCAAGGCCACGGGTTCTTAAAGCTGCGGGTTCTTAGAACGCGGGTCCTTAGAGCCGCGTTTTCATCATTCGCCCTTAGAGCCACGGGTTCTCAGAGCCACGGGTTCTTAGAGCCACGGGTTCTTAAAGCTGCGGGTTCTTAAAGCTGCGGGTTCTTAGAGCCACGGGTTTCTCAGAGCCGCGGGTCCTTAGAACCGCGTTATTTCATTCGCCCTTAAGACCGCGTTATCTCCATTCGCCCTTAGAGTCACGGGTCCTTAGAGCCGCATTTTCTTTATTCGCCCTTAGGGCCGCGGGTTCTTAGAGCCATGTTTTCTTCATTCGCCCTTAGAGCCGCGGGTTCTTAGAGCCGCGTTGTCTTCATTCGCCTATAAGGCCGCCGGTTCTTAGAGCCGCGGGTCCTTAGAACCGCGTTTTTCTTCGTTCGCCTTTAGATCCACGGGTTCTTAGAGCCGCGTTTTCTTCATTCGCCCTGAGAGCCACGGGTTCTTAGAGCCGCGGATCCTTACAGCCGCGTTTTTCTTCATTCGCGCTTAGAGCCGCGGGTTCTTAGAGACGCGGATTCTTCATTCGCCCTTAGAGACGCGGGTTCTTAGAGACGCGGGTTCTTCATCGCCCTTAGAGCTGCGGGTTCTTAGAGCCGCGGATTATTAGAGCCGCGTTTTCTTCATTCGCCCTTAGAGCCGCGGGTTCTTAGAGCCACGGGTTCTTAGAGGTGCGGGTTCTTAGCACCACGGGTTCTTAGAGCCGCAGGTTCTTAGAGCCGCGTTATTTAATTGGCCATTAAAACCGCGTTATCTTCATTCGCCCTTAGAGCTACGGCCCCTTATCGCCCTTAGAGCCGCGGGTTCTAAGAGCTACGGGTCCTTAGAGCCGCGTTTTCTTTATTCGCCTATAGGGCCCCGGGTTCTTAGAGCCGCGAATCCTTAGAACCACGTTTTTTTCGTTCGCCTATAGGGCCCCGGGTTCTTAGAGCCGCGTTTTTTTTCACTAACCATGATCAACCAAGCAACTGCGCCAAAGGAACAACGGCAAGGTCAACGATCGTTTTATCTTCGGCTAAGATCAACTATCGTTCTTGTTTATCGCGCTGGATGAGAATAGAGAAACGAAAATATATCTTTATAGTCTATATATAGTATAATCTAGTCTATATATAGTATAATCTAGTCTATATATAGTATAATCTAGTCTATATAATAGTAGTGTAGAAATAAGCCTATAAAGTTATCTCGTTTTCGAAGAGAACTTCGTTTACAAGATTGCGGCTGTTCACTTGGAGCCCACCGAGCAGTCATATACCATAAACATTAGAGAAAACCTCTCTAAGGCAGATAAAGCAAACAGACATGTTTGATGCCGAGCACTCCTGAGTTCGCCCAAGCACAAAGTAGCAGGCTGTAGTCGAAATTTTTTTTGGCGAAAAGATATTCACTTTGAGCGCTGATATTTTACCGGTAAATCAACCGGTAATTTTCCGTTAGATTATTTACGATTTAGAACTTGCCTTCGCACTAACATGATGGCCTTAATGTGACTGCCTCGGCAATGATGATTTGTGCTGTTTACGGCTTAGAACTGTGTGTCAGACCACAATGCGGTGATTTCATTGCTTTCGTGAAGACTGAAGATTTTAGTCCACCGTGTAAGCATATGCACGTATAATGGCGATTTTAATGTAACAGATCGGCACAGAAGAGCCGGTTTTCCATGGTGGACGCGGCTGAAATAGATAAACTCGACAAGGTCGCACATTTGGGGAACGCATCGCATGGATCAAGTCATTCGCATCCTACTAGCCGTGGAAACGTGAAACGCTAAAGCTCACAAAAAACTACATGATGATGAACCCCCTAAATGCATGCGCGATGCTTCCGGAAAAAACATCTAGTCTGCCGCAAGTTTCAGGAGATTGCATAGAATGTCTCACCCCACCTACCTCATAGTCCTGACCCTATGTCCTCGTATTATATTCTGTTCCGGTCGGTTCCGAGTTCTTTGAGGGGGCAGTCTAACGTTTCTGGGGGTATGAAAAACCACCTTGATAATTGTTTGCATCGAGCAACGACAACTCCTGGAGGGATGGAATTTGTTCATTAAGAGAGCTGCTCTAGAAGACAGTCATAGAAAGAGATAGTGTGTATACTAACTGAAGTGACATCATATATATGAAATTTATTTTCAGTCCGATAGAACTTCATAAAACACCGCAAAAACGTAAACAGGCGCTGTGTAATAGCTTAAACACTTTATATGGCTGTGACGAAATGACGCAGGTGACTTTGCTGTATTGATCGGTGCTGGAATGTCGGCCCGACAGGCTGTACTCTACAACTTCTTGTCCGCCCTGACATGCTTCCTTGGTCTGGCCGTGGGCATCCTCATTGGAGACCTGACTGAAGGTACACCCGCGATCTTCGCCTTTGCTGGTGGCATGTTTCTCTACATCTCTCTGGTCGGAATGGTAGGTGGTCTACGGGCACAGTTGCGTTACAACCACTCCCTTTTCGTAGTGGGGCCTGATGAATGCGTTAAACAACGATTTTTTTTATAGACGGGCTAAGTTTTTTAATCCAATTCTACCGGCTCACCGGTCTACATGCGCCGCAATAATGTGTCGGTGTACTATTGTTTTAACAATATTTGGCTATTAACAATACGCCGAAAAAATCAGTACTTCGTGCTTCTTGTGTCGACTGGTGGTAGTACATACAGTCTATCTATATCTGTCTCAGGTGCGTACTATCGTCATGCTGGACTAGGCTCAAGCACAGTTAAAACGACGCCTCCGTGTAAACTAAGATATACGCCTCCGTGTACACTAAGACAGAGTTACTAACAAGCTATTTGAATGCTTCTGCTTAAAAGCAGAAGCGTACCTTGTAAAGTACGCAATAGTCATACTTGGAACTTAGCCCAACATATAACAGCTTGAATAGACGAAAGGAAGTTGACTGGCAGTAACAACAGTCATGCGAGACGAACTTGGCTTAGCTGCGCACTTCGGCATCTGTTTAGCTTGTAGAAGGGGTGAGGCGAACCTCCGTCAACTGTTGACTTATACTAGACCTGGCAAGACTTTGAACAGTGCTGACTTCGTGTTATATTGTGTATTTCAGATGAGCGAAATTAACGAGTGCGTCGAACAAATTCCAAGCTTCGGCGGCCAGGTGCGGGCGTTGATCCTGCAGAACATCGGAATTCTAGTTGGTGTAGCGACCATGTTCGTTATGGCGAAGTACGCCGAAGCGATCGACTTTGAAGCATTCTCAATGAGCGACGACGACGACGGCCAAGCGCTTCTTACAAACTCACTCGCTCATATCAACCGAGACCCGAAGGGAATGCTCGGTACAGGATTCTAGCCCGTAGATAGTTGTAGTCTGTATAAATTTTGGATAGTGGATAGCACTTTTGCTTGTAGCTGGCAACCAGCAGTAATAGCAATGGTGATACGCGAGCTGTACTCTGCGCTGTTGTCACCACGCTCGCCGATTAGAACTGCCACTCGAAACTATATTTATGAGGCGGACTACAATACTATTGTTATTATTATTATGAAAGAGGGTCTGAAAGAGCGAGAGCACGTGAGAAATAGGCAAGGGATGTAATGAACGACCTCACATCAATAAGAAAACGGGCCGTTGTTAGCGGCTCAGCATTCCTTCAGCGGGAGATGGCTTTAAGGCCCGCAATCTGTTAGTTTGGCACCATGCTAAGTTCAAATCTCTTTCGCATAGTGTCTCTATAGGCGAAAGGATAGGCGCCCCCGTCTGTGAGCCGTTCTTTCGCATCTCGTGTGGTGGAGTGGTCGATTCTGATAGGCTACACCAGTTCAACTGCCTACAAAGCTCCGGCAGACTCGCAAGACGCGCGGAACTCAATAAAATATCGCAAAACCGACCGACGCAAAGCGATACTTCTGACACAGATGATGTTACTAGCTGTTTGTAGACGAAACGTGGTTATATTATAAGCGCCATTAGCTGATAATAGGAACTAACTAATAATAGAAAAACGTTTATTTAACATAATTATATAAAAATAACTAATACTTATGGTGATGATAAGGATGATTATCATTCAATTCTTACAACTTTAATGATTGGCGTTTTTGCCGTTATCAGTTAATTTCGTGTCAGCATGTGGCTTCTATAATAGAAGCCGCGATCACTCTGAAAACAGCCGGTGACATCATCGGTCTCGTCGACCTCCCGTAATATCCTCCGTACGTTTTGCGATATCCCTCAAAAACATTATTATTATTATTATTATTATTATTATTATTATTATTATTATTATTATTATTATTATTATTATTATTATTATTATTATTATTATTATTATTATTATTATTATTATTATTATTATTATTATTATTTATTTTATCGTGGACCAACAATCAAAGCAACGAAGGACGCACGCAGCAAACGATAGCTGCTACATGTATATGTATATATATTTTTGCAGGTCTGTGCACTGTACTCATTCTTCCTAGTTGATTTCTGTGTCTCGCCGTCTCCCTCTCCCTAAAATTGTTGGATTTTGAAATTATATTTTTTATTCTTCGTGTTGGACTTTGTCAAATTCAAATTGCAACAGCTTGTTCACTTTAAGCGTAAATTATGACAGGAGTTATATTTTAAGGTCACAATCACTTTATATAGGCTTTTTAAAGGGGTCATCCTTAAAACCACGCGGTCCTAAAGAATTAAGACACATCGGGCATATCAGCTACCCATTCGCGCGAATAACATACTATATACGAATATATGGAAGCGTAATCTATATATAGCGTTTTATTACTAGCTTCCTGTTTTGCAATATTTTTTTCTCCGTGTGCATCTGGTATCGTTTATCCCTTTGTTAGGTTTTCATATAGTAACCTGTATTATTCCCCATGTGAAGGCATTTTTAGCGTCTGTTTCGAGTTTTCCAACTATACTTTCATTGTATAGTCGAGGACATGTCATGTTTTTAGAACCATTCACAGTGCCTAAGTGCACGAATAACTTATATACGTATGCGTGAATCCACAAGATGTTTAGATCTCGGTGCATCATCGTCGAGATGCGACATCAGTACATACATATACAAAGTATTATTTACCACAATGATTCATACGCCTGTATGTGTTTTCAAAAAAAAAACACATTACTCAAGCGACTCGAGGTTATTTTCTCTAAACCTCACAGAAAGACAGATATCGTCTTGATTGAGTTATTGCAAGCGCGCCGTTTTGAGTTTTTAAAAAACTACAACAGCCAAAAGCGGGTTTGCGATACACAAATCCAGGATGACGATATTGAATGAATGACTTATGACGTAAATGACTGTCGATTAGCATGCTTCCGCAAGTGAGAGTCGACATGAATATTGTAAGCATATGCGAAATATCTTGTGTATGCACATTGTACTGCGACACAGCGGGAGCGGCAGTAACAGACTGAAATATAAATTCAAACGACAAACTAACCAGGCTCCGATGGTTAAGACGACGACTCTGGTCATATTTTTTAATGTAGCAAAGACATTTTGCAGATGTACAGAGTCTCGCCTTCATTCGTTTTCGCCTCCCTGCTTACCTGGAACTCAAACATAGTAAACGCACGTTTAAGTAACGTATTTTAATTGCCGCCATGCATTGGTGTTTTTATCCGTGTTCTTTAGGTACTGATGTTGAGTATGCACTGCATCACTGCATAGTACATATCGATTCACACATTCACATTTATTTATGCCGATATATATATATATATATATATATATATATATATATAAAGATCAGTTCAACACCCAATTGTCTGTGTCCAATCAGTTGACGGTTATATATATATATATATATATATATATATATATTTATAATCGTCAATTGACTGGCCACAAGCACTTGAATGTTGAACTGATCATCAAACCCGACAAAGGCTAGCGGTTTTTAAATTGGCCAAAAAAGTGACTCCGTTGTACTTTCAGACAGAACCGTTTTCGTTTAACAGAACCCTAGGTATACTGTTTCTTTGGGCTCAAAGAGTTGTCCAAGAAATCTATGTTAGGTGATTGAGTCACCGCCACTGGGTAGGGAAGATACGAAGGGGAATGTCCTTTGTATAATCCTATCTTGGATGGAAATAAATGTGTGTATTAATTTATTTGTAAATCGTCCGTTTATTCAAACAATATAGCCCAAAATGTTCCCGTATATCCGTTCAAAAAACGGCAAACAGTACAAAGTTCAGGCAAGCTATTTCATAGCATCTGCTTTATTATCGGCCGCATAATCCTATTTAAGCCGTTACTTAATATATCTGTCAACGTCTGGTGACCATCGAAAAATTAGGTGAATTTGCCAGTTCTCAAGACGCCATGCGCTCCGTGTAAAAGACTTTTCCAACGTTCAGTATCGATGGGTACGGTTCTCCTCTCTCTCTCTCTCCCCCCCCCCTCTCTCTCTCTCTCTCTCTCTCTCTATATATATATATATATATAGGGAGAGGCCCAGGCAACTTCACTCGCAAACTTCTCCACAGGGTCGGTGAGCAGCTGAACCTCGCAACCGGAGACAAGAGATCTGCGGCTTTCTTGAGACAACGCCTTGACCTCGACGTCCGACGCGGGAACACGGCGTCCGTCTGTGGCACGCTGGTGAAGTGGTGCCAACCCACTCCATACGAGACCGAGTTATATTTCCAGTGCACACGTTCTTGGGAGACATTTGTCGCTCCATTTGCATTCGTAACAAAATGTATATATATATATATATATATATATATATATCTACAACTTTGTTATGTTAGCACTTTGGAGTGAACAATTGTCTCCGCGCGAATGTATAGTCACGGTTTCTCTAACCCAAGAATCCGAGTGGGCTGCATATTCAGGAATAGGCAAGCTGATGATGATGGGTCGTGTCACTGAAACCTTGGTAGAACAGTTTGCAGTTTTAGTGCAACTCGGGTTAACTGTTCATACTTTATAACGGCAATGTTTATTTCTACGTATGCACAGGCGTATAGATGGCTCCGAGTTCTCCCTCCTAGGTAAGTTCCATATAGCGGTGTATATAACTATATAACCGAAATGTAAGTAAGCGCTCTCCGCCAACAATCCCTGAGATGAAATTAACGCGTTACATAAGTCTAGTTTTAGCAAGACTGGGGCACACATAGAGAACCGTTTCAAGTACGGTCAAGCGCCGGCAACCGACTTGATGCGACGCCAGCTATGACCGAGACAACGGACTGAATTCAGGCAGCGCCCAAATCGAGGTGATCTCTTCGGTTGACCGGAGAGGCTATTACAGACTTCCATCTCCGGCCAGAAAATCACCACCGTGCAAAGGCCAGGCACTTCAAGGTCTTTCTCGACCGAGGTCTTTAGAATCCCTTATAGCCATGGTCAAGTCGATCGCTCTATATGGGGCTCCGGCATGACTCACAACGGTGCTTGCCACAACAGCCGATGAAAGACGCCTGCGCTAGGCCGGTAGAAATTGTATGGCCGGGAAGAAGGAACCTCTGGCTTTAGATGCCAGTTTTTCAAAACTCATTCAACATATAAAAAAAACTGGCCATGCCGGCCGGGCGAAAGAACTTACAGACCCCGAAAGACCACGGAGACTATCACACGTAACTGTGCAGAATGGGAAAGGCTCCTAGACCTGCATACGTTCACTCGTTTGGCGATGAGCTTAAAAACATCCCAGGGAACACAATACTAGGTTGTCCAAAACGCTGTGCTCTGTGGTGCTCTAGGGGTGCAGAACAGCGCACACATCTAGCGTCTTAAGGAGAGCAATGAATTCGTTCACCCAAATTGAGGAAAGTATCACACATTTGCAAAGGCATTGTTCTAAAAAAAAGGGCAAACACCGCCGCAAACACCCTGCGATTTGTGCCCTTCCCTGTAGAGAGAAGAGATCCACTAGGGGTAACCGCACCCTTCCTGACTGTTTAAAACGATACGCAAGCAGTCCCCAGTTGGATCGATTGACGGGGGCGCGACTGGGTTAAGTGCGTTGAAGGCCCACACTACCGTCCACCATCTGCAAACGAGCTTCCTGCGTCGTCCTCCCATGTGTAAACCGCATTATCAGTTAGTCCTTTACACGAAAAACAAACACATTTTGGTGCTACTTCGGTCTTGCAGGTGCTCATCATCGATTCGGCGCAAGTTTCGCCTACCTTAGGTCGAATGCATTAAATGGCCTAATAGAGCCACTTTTTTACGAAGCCTAAACTGGCTAAAAAACACATCAAGCCTTATTTATTTTGGAAACAGTTTACCACCTCAAAATTTCTCGCAAGCAATGCTGGGTTGTTTTTTTTGAGCCTGGACTGTCGCTGGGTCAACATGTGAGCCGTATATATACAGGGTGTTCCTATTTGTGTGTCCAAAACGCTGGGGTATGGTCAAATCATTTTTGCCAATGGGTGGAAGCCGGGAAAACGTTTTGTTTAGGAGTGAGGATGAAATTTATAAAAGCAGTTATTCTGTCTTTTTTCTCCTACATAATTGTGCAAAATCTACGTTTGCGGGAGAACCAGTCAGCGCACAAAGGAACCGATCATACCGGCGGCATGTTTGGCGGAAAATTCTGCACAATAAAGTATACATTACTAGCTTGCGTAGCAAAAAGCGAATAGCCAGATTAAGGAAAGTCATAAAAAGTCAAAATGTTACGTTAACGCTTTTTTGTGCAACATCGTAATTTTTTCCATTACGACCAAAAATGCACGTCCAAAAGACTACTCTCAGGCAATAGCAGATTTAATGCCCACTACATTCGTACCAAAGTGATGGTGCTGCGTTACGTAGTTGCCAAGTGACTAAGCTTTTTCGACAGTCATAGTTGTTATGTTTCACGTTGAAGTTTTCACGTCCAGAACCGTAGCATTTTGCCAAGACGTTTCCGCCCCCTCTTTCCATTAGAAAAAATTATTCTCTTGCTGAGTTCTACCAAACCTCAAAATATGTACCTAACTTTCTCATACACCCTATGCAAGTATGCATGCCTTCGCTTTCGATATGACTGTCGAAAAAGCTTAGTTACTTGGCAACTACGTAACGCA
Source organism: Dermanyssus gallinae (assembly GCA_003439945.1). NCBI lineage: Eukaryota > Metazoa > Arthropoda > Arachnida > Mesostigmata > Dermanyssidae > Dermanyssus > Dermanyssus gallinae. Next base: position 21,683 of record QVRM01002414.1, read on the forward strand.
GCACCATCACTTTGGTTGTAGTGGGCATTAAATCTGCTATTGCCTGAGAGTAGTCTTTTGAACGTGCATTTTTCGAAATGGTCGTAATGGAAAAAATTACGATGTTGCACAAAAAAGCGTTAACGTAATATTTTGACCTTTTATGACTTTCCTTAATCTGGCTATTCGCTTTTTGCTACGCAAGCTAGTAATGTATATTTTATTGTGCAGAATTTTGTGTGTGAAGTGCCGCCAAACACGCCGGTATGATCGGTTCCTTTGTGCGCTGACTGGTTCTCCCGTAAACGTAGATTTTGCACAACTATGTAGGAGAAAAAAGACAGAATAACTGCTTTTATAAATTTCATCCTCACTCCTAAACAAAACGTTTTCTCGGCTTCCACCCATTGGCAAAAATGATTTTCTCACCGAGTTTTACCATACCCTAGCGTTTTCGACACACAAATAGGAACACCCTGGGTGGGCTGCAACTTTACCCCATGGCGCCATGGTAGTCAAGACTTTCGTATTGTAACGATGCCGTTTCGCTGAGTCAATCGGGATGTACAACTCAGTTCGGCAAACGAATAGCCTAAGAACACACGGGCATACAGCCGATGGAAAGCACAGCCGAGGAAATGATGGCTTAGTTTTGTCTTTTCTCGGTCTATTTATTTGTTCATGAGGCACCGCGACGTACAGACTCCGCTCTGAAATCGCTCGGAAGTTACATCGGTTTGTGTTTCGTTCGTACAGGAATACTAAATAATACATAGATATGTTTTATTATTTTCATGAGTGGTTTACATGTCTTCATATAACTTTCTCCAAAGAGGAGTATATTTTAGCTCTTAATCTTCGAAAGTACATTTTCTACGCAATGTATGAAATCGGCGGCTTTGCCAGACGGCTGGCGATAAAATGCACCAACCAGAAGAGATTTGTTCTCCAACATATCACTCACCTCCACATTTATACTCTTGCAGAAAAAAGGTAGCTGAGGTTACAAAAGCCAGCTTCTTTCGTACCCTAACGTCATAGTCACATCGTGTATGCAAAGCTACTTCGTCACCGCGAGAACCTGGCCTACAGCTGTAGTAACTATTATGATGAAATTAATACGTTTCGGTTTTCTGGAGCCTTGTTTCTTATCTGGATTACAAAGGGTTCGCACAAGAGGCACCTTTCGAGGACATTCCAGTGTGACTTGAGCTTCTTCACATTTACATGCATGGTATTACTAGAAACGATAAATTTATACATTTAAGAGAAGTTATATCTACAGTCTTATGGATCCAGTCACTTCCTCTCTTGGCAGAAACTCTTTGTGATTTCTTTAACGAAATTATAAAGAGGGGGCGGATGCCTAAAGTCTGGCATGTCGCCAGGCTTTCTCTTCTGTTCAAGGGTAGGCATGGTGATGACAAGCAGGATCCAAATCTCTATCGTGGAGTGGCGTCAGAACGCACATTGAAGAAGATTTTCTGTAAGTTGGTTATTCGACGGATTGAGCGGGTGGCTGAAGAGGCACTTCCACCGGAGCAATTCGGTTTTAGGAGAGGCCGAGGCACCCGTGATGCAATCCATGTTCTCCAGTCAGAAATCGAGCGAGCTGTGGCACAACCCAAAGGTCATCTGTATGCAGTCTTTATTGACTGCGTCAAGGCCTTTGACAAAGCCCCTCGCCAACTGCTGGTTGAAGCATTCCAACGAGCAGGAGTGGGTGGCTCTCTTCTGAGTGTAATAGCAAGTTTCTTTGAGGAGGACACCTTGTTGGTAGACGGTGAGCAGGGTGTATTAAGGATTAAGCAAAATGTGGGAACTCCGCAAGGAGACCCGCTAAGCTGCGTTTCGTTTACACTTCTCCTTGCTGACCTCGTCGGTTACGTCCGACAGGAGTACCTAAAAGCCGTAGTGGTAATGTATGCAGATGATATCGTGGTCGCTCATCGCGATTTAGGTGCCATCAAGCGCATTACCTCTATGATAGAGGCGTTCCTTGTCTCGAAGGAATTTGAGATAAACACCAGGAAGACCAAAGCCATTAAATTCAGGCGTGGAAGTCGATTGGCTGCCAGAGACGTTATACGTTGCTGCGGCCAACCATTGGAGTTTGTTAACTCTTTCCAGTATTGGCCTTCGGGTTCATTATACGGGAACGACGTTCACAGCGCATGTAAACGAAACAGTACGGAAGGCACTTGTCTCTCTTTACGGGGAAGTAGGCAATGATCAAAGACTGTCCGTTCTCTCAGCAGTGAGGCTCTTCATGCTTAAGATTGTTCCGGGGCTGATGTACGGTCTTGACAGGGTGTGGAACCACCTCACGCTGGCGAATTTCAACCAGCTTGAAAGGTGTTTTTCATTATATATGATGCGAGTGCTCTGCTTGCCTATCCGAGCGAGGAGCCGCTTTGTGTATCTCATGTCAAACTGCCCACCGGCTGCTGAAACAATCCGACTAAGGCTGAAGATGTCGCGTACAATACCTTACGAATGTTTTATTTCGGAGTGGGAAGCTAAAGTCGAACAGGCCAGACGGGAGGTCGGTGGTTTGGACGTTTTCAATGCCTTGCACCTTTGGTCTGGTCCTGCATGTGACAATCGCCACGTATACACCAGGTACATAGTGCATGGTTATGTTCAAACGCAACCTTTCACGAGGAGTACGAGTTGTGCACCTGCCGGTTCTGCCTGCACAGGTGTGCCAAGTACCATGCAGTGGAATGCACAGCGCTGGACCGAAAATCGCTGCACTACTTCTCTCGTCAAAAGCGTGAAGAGGATAGAGCTTCATGAGTAAACATTTTGAAATGTATATCATACTCAATTTGAGTGAAATAAACATAATTGTAAAAAAAATGTCTACAGTCTTATCTATCTACTGGGATGTTCCTGCCGGCATGAGCCCAAACCAGCGACTTATTTGGCTTCTTCGCACAGAACGCTCTCAGAATGCCCATCTTCCTACAGCGGTGGACGGAACGCAGGTTGACACCTTGGTTATCGAGCATCTCCTTGCCGCCAATCCTCACTGCCATATGTAGTCGGTGGGCCACGCCAATATCCTACAGCGGTGGTGTTGATCCCCAAATTGCATCTGCGTTTCAGAGGCCTGTATTGTACAGTCACTCTCGACGCCGCTACACATTTATGGATTTTCTTCTCAAGATCTTCAAGTCTGACCGTAAGCAATTGCCACAAAGTATCTTCTGACCCCACATCGCCGCCAAGAGAACTGCCCCCAAGTGCTGCTGTTACCGCAGCAGCTGATATCGAACTCGCCTGAATTGATGCCATTGGAAGACCGGTAACGGTCCCCTGTGTGTGCATTTTTAAGAGGGTAGAAATGCGATTTTTAAAATTTACGCACAAACAAATATCACCTTTAGATATGCACCTCTGCTAAGCAGCCTCTCTTAACTTTCGCTCCAGGCCTCCCAGGTCTTTAGTTAGTAGTACTATGGGTGCCTACCAAAGCAATTGGTAAGGGTCACCTGTAAAGCGGGTTCTCACTATACCAGACCGTTCTGTTCTGCATATCTACGTTCTCATTCGACGTCGTTTTCCATGATGGGGAGCCTTTGCAGACATAATCGGGCAAGCCCCCCTTTTCCTCGAAAACCTATTTTGCAGTTTCGGCACCAACTTCCGGGCCGCTAGTCGTTTTCAAGATAAACTGAATGAAATCCTTCATGCTCATTCTCGGCTCTCGTAACAGTCTCGTAACAGGGGTGGTGGAAACCACAACGCGCAGCCGACAGAATTCGGAAGAAAAACAGTGCCACAATGGCGACAGGTCTGCCAGCGCACCTCCGTTCCTGCCATACATGGATCGGCCAACGGAGCCGGAGAACGATGGCGAGGCGCCACTAACCGTGTAGGAGTGTGACGAAGCCAATAAATATGTTCAAGGAACACAAGAGAGCGGCCGTTGCCCGCGACGAATTCGTCCGGTGACGACAACGGTGAGTACATAGCGGCACTGCGATGACTGCTAGTGGGGTGCGAGTTCGACGCTCAGGGCCTGGTGTTGAGGAGGCAGCTCATTCTGGGAGCAGCGATGCCACAGGTGAGAGAAAGGCTCCTCCTCTAAGGAGGCCTTGCCGCTCGACGGTAGATGCCAGTCTCAGATGGCCGTCTTACACGTGGAGAGGTGCGTCACGGAAGCCAGGTAGATCGCAGGAGGAAATGAGTGGTGTGAACGGGGTGCTGTAAGCGGCAAGACCGGCGGGAAGAAGCGGACGGAGGCCGGCGGCACGTTGATAACACGGAGCGGGTAGATGCTGGGCATGCGGACAGAAAAACCGCGACCACGGGGCAGTTGAATAGATCCGGGCGACCGCGCTACAGAAGGAGAGGTTGCGTCACGGAAGCCAAGTGGATCGCAAGACAACGCGAGCAAGTGAACAAAGTGCAGGAAGCGGAAAGGCCGGACTAGGCCGCGTCCATCGCCGGTCGAGCTTTCCCCCCGAGGACTTCAATATATTAGTGTTGTTCAGAGCTTGACGTTTCCACAAAACGTTTGGTTGTTGTGACAAGTTGTTTTTATTGTCGGCGCGTGATGGCTTTTGACCACTACCACAAAACGATGCCATGATATATATACATATATATAGATTGTTCGAGAAGAATTGTTCCGAAACCCGGAAGAAAACAGGTAGCGGAGGCATTGACAAATGTTCTCTCGGGTGTCATAGCCGATAACAACGAACACGCGTGGTATGCGCTTTTCTCGTTCGTGCTAGTGGTTCTTCGTCTTCCTCCCTCCCGCAACGACGCCCAATCACTCTCCGTCATCATTCGTCACAATTTGCGGGAATTCTCTAATGGATTGCGTCTAGCCGAGGTCGTAGCCCCAGTCGCTAAGAAAAACCGCACTTTCAAGAATGACCGTGTCCGCCAGACCATTCTCAAGCTAACTGAGGGTGACGTTTCAGGGGCTGCTAGGTTGATCGGATCGTCGGACGTCCTGGCTCCCAGCACAGATCACCTGGCGGCCCTTCGCAATAAACACCCCCCGGCTCCGCCAGACCTGGACTGGCCAGCCCCCCCCCCCCCCCGGGCTTCTGCTTCCATGTACCACGTCGGGGGAAGAAGTCATAGCCGCGGCCAAGACTTTTGCCAGAAGTTCCACCGGGGGTCTTGACTTCATTCGACCTCGGCTGCTAATGGACCTACTATCTCCAACATTGGGGGACACAGCCGGTCGGCTGGCAAGCGCATTAGCCAAAATCGTGGACTTGCTCTTGTGGGGCGTCCCTCCACCTCAACTGCGACCCATAATCTTCGGAGCCAAACTTTTTGCCATACAGAAGAAAGATGGGTCAGTGAGGCCAATTGCTTGCTCCTCCGCCTTGCGCAGGCTAGCCGCAAAGATTGCTTGTAATAGAACCAGAGACAGGATCCGCGAGGCGACTGGTTCTCACCAGCTTGGCTTGCTGCACAAGCCGGGGCCGAGACCGCCGTGCATGCCGCCCGAGCTTTCATCGATTCACGCTCACTGCCTGGGGTTCTCGTAAAGCTAGATTTCAGGAATGCCTTCAACACTGTAAGACGGGATCACCTGTTGAAGACGGTCGGGGCGCACTGCCCCCAGTTGGCACACTACGTCTACCAAGCGTACCGCTACTTTTCTCACCTGGTTCTCCCAGACGATCTCATATCCTCGGCCACGGGGCTGCAACAGGGTGATCCTCTGGCCCCTCCATTGTTCTGCCTGAGCATTAAAGAGCTGGTCGATTCCCTTAAAGCTCACTAAACATTTGGTACCTTGATGATGGTGTGCTAGGGGGAG
>QVRM01002415.1:0-22500 GCA_003439945.1 Dermanyssus gallinae
AACCACATCGGTACTACTAAACTCATAATTTATTTTGCAAATAGCGTCTTTTTGTAGGTGCTTGACTTGCGTCGTTCAATTGGAAGAATAAGTTACCTTTAATGGCTTTTCGCCTATAGGCGCTCCCGACCTCGTATGGGTTCTATATTTACTATGTACAGTGATAACTACGATTGCTGGAATAACTTACTTACGCAATAAACATTAAGGATCCACTAATGTTGGAAAATAATATCAACCTAGGTGCAATGTCTAGGCGATCGCCTATATAAGCGCACAAAACTGGGCAAGAACAATACAATTGTAGGTGAGATTTAGCAGATACACGGTATTGCCCTCCGTAGTTTTTAAAAAGACAAATCGCTGTGCCGAGAAAACATGTTAGAAGATGCTCTAGCAGCCATTAAGGAATTAATCCACCTAGCATAAGTACACGTTCTGGCGCCTAAATATAGCGTCTTCTTTGGCAAACCACTACTGACAAAAGGCCTCTTAGCTGTTATAGTAATAGTAAAAATGGATTCCATACATCGTCTACATCGTCTATTTGGGTCTTCCTTAAATTCCTCTAGCCTTGCTCGATCTGAACGAACTTCGGCGTTGCCGAAACGCCCCTTAGAAAGCCGGATATGACCAAGAGTTCGACGACTATTGAGTCAAAGTTCACAGTTCATTCAAGCGCAGAGAGGCGATACCGTAGCGTGCAGGCACGTTGACTGCACAGGGTATAGATCGTGTTATACACTTAGAGTATAGTCGTCAAGATTTTACCGAATGACACCCTAACGAAGTGTCGGCAGTGCACTAAAGCGGGGCAATGCTGCGTGCGGATTTCTACAATATATGTTCCCACAGCCGATGCTCTTGGAAGATCTGTTTCTAACAGCCGCATTTGATACCGCTCCGGTCCGAGTTGCGAAATTGGGGGGAGTTCGGTTAAAAGTTGCCGAACCCCGAGAAGGCGCTGCTGTCCTTTCGATGGCTGCTGCAGTGAAACATGTAGCACTTCAGAGCGTTTTGCCGACCCGCTGAGGCGGCTTTTCGCATTTGTTCTTTGAATGATTCGGGTATGAATCTGTTCTTCACGATCGTATAGATGATCCTAGAAAGAGAAGAGGAATCATTTTGGGATTTATTGACATGTCACCTCAATTGCTACCTTTCATGACTATGTAGATATATCCCTTTCTGTGTTCGGAAGAATGTATCTATCCATGCATACATACATATGTATTTTGGCCCGGCTTGGTATGCATTCAGTACACTATTCAATATCGCTTCAATTATGAGAAAACGGCGATTCATCTAGGGGGCGATTTTCGTTCTTCATTTGATGCAGATACCAATATAATTGCTCTGCCCCTATAGGAAGACACCCATATAGTTGTAAAGCCGATGCGAATGCGGCATTTAATCGCGCACCTGGGTGTCGTGATGCCTCACGCGACCCTTGATATCAAACTCTGCCTTGATTATAAAATATAATTTTTGCATTTGCTGAGGAATGAGCGTAGTGCCCATTGGTACCTTTGAATCATGTCATATTTTACCTCTAAGTGCATACCATATTAACGGTCCTGCATGATATAGCATAATATACATATTCGGTTCTATATTTACTATGTACAGTGATAACTACGATAGCTGGAATAACTTACTTACGCAATAAACATTAAGAATCTACTAATGTTGGGAAATACCATCAACCTAGGTGCAATGTCTAGGCGATTTACAAAGCTGTAAGCAATTACAAAGCTTCCAATTATGTGGCTATGCAGCCAAATACCGCACAAACATTAGACGATTGGGCTGAAATTTTCAACATTGTTATTTGAGCCGTTTTTATGAATACTCTTTGTAATACTTTCTACATCTTTTTTATGAATAAAAACATTTACAATCTTATTCTGATCTATAGCATGTTTTATCATCCAGAATTGGGAAGTTGGGATCTCCAGAATGTGAATCTAAGCGGCTCAGATAGAAACGCAAATAGCTTTAACAAAACCGGATAGAAACAATTTAAAGTTTAACTGGCCGTGGGTTTCGAACTTGAAGGTAGTCTAAAGATGTCGTATTTAAATTTTCCACTGTAAATATATTGATGCAGTAAGTGTACGCTAGGGCCTTATGTTGAGATGCTTTACTTGGTAGAGGAGGGTCAAATGTAGAAGTGTCTAGCTACAAGATTATTATTTTTAGAGGTGTGCAATTAATAGTCGCGATATATAGATAGTTTTGCCCCTGCTCTTATCAATTTGACCGCCATGGCGGATCGGTCGGAGTTACAGGAGAGATATCGTACACCTTCTAAAGAACCCAAAGTAGCAATGAAAACTAGAGACAATGAGGTATAAGTCGTCCGAGGCAATGAGGGTGTTTCCAACTAAAGTACACATATTTTAGCCCATAAGATGAAATTTAAAACGTAGTTAATAGCTTTTTGCAGCAGGGTGCGCTACTTACATGGAGGCAACCTCTTTTTCGAGGCTGCTCAGCGTTCCTGCTGTGTACTGACAGGTCAGACGCTCGATGCAATGGTTCTTGGAATCAAGCATGCCACTGCATCGCAGGTATTGAGCCATAACCTCGTCGTTATACTCGCCAGTTGGATTTACCTGTGGATTACAAGTAGTATATATAATTATATATACAAGATGACGGATCGAAAAGTTCTTATACATATAAAAAAAAGCATGTTTAATTAATTCTCCAATACGTTTTTTGGTCCTTTTAAAATAGCTCCCGCCCGCTGCAATGCACCTATGCCACTTTTTTCTACTCTTCAAAACATTTTTAAACAATTTTTTGGAATCGAGATGAGTTACTTCTGCATTTTTTAATCCACTCTATAATCTCAAAACGTTGAAACACCCGTCCCATGTTTTAGTTATATGATAAATTATGAAGTATCCAGATACAAGAATTTTCCATCGAAACAAAACACCAACAAACATAACGCTGTCCGGCAACGGGCTGTGTGTTTTAACTCACACTCCATTATGGGGGAAAATGCCAAAGCTTTCTTCGACCTATATGGGGAACAGACAGTTGCATTTTGTGTAGTAGTCGATCTATAAATCATACTTACGTCTCATAAAGCGCAGCGGTCAAAGTCGATGCATAAAGTCTTGCACTATCCCAAATTAGCTGAGAACGAATTTAATTACATTTCGCCATGCTGGCGAACCTTTTTAACGCCACCGTAGGAAGTAATAATTTTTTATTCCAGAAAACGATTTTAATATTGTAGAATTATACAAGTGACATATCAGATACTGTCTCTGTTAAAAACAAAATGAGATTGCTGGCAAATGCATGATTTTATCCTAGAGACTCGGTAAGTAAGAAGGTGAAAATGATTGACTTCACCAATTGGTAGAAATCATAGCCATGTATAACAGCAGTATAACGCTCGTCTGTGGGCTCCGAGAGGTAAGATAAATTCGTATTGTTATCTACCTAAGTGTCAAAACTTAAAGGGTTGCTAAGTAATTAAAATGTTTGAACGTGTTCGGTTTGGGAACGATGGAATGACTTCGTGTCAACCAGACTTGGGATTTTCATAACCAAGAAAAAAACACCAATGCCACAAGATTTTCTAGAAGCATTATTCTGCGTCTCTTGGAGAGATCTGATTATCGGAGTCGTACATAAGGTCTCAAAAATGAAGTATGCTGTAGTCTGTCGTACGCTGTCAAGCGGGAATATTGGCGTTAATACCTTTCAGCCTACGCCGCCAATGTATGCAGGTTTGCGTTCATTTAGCACCTTATAGTTAGCTCTTTATGCAGAAATTGTTCGCCTATGCGTTGTCTCATATGATTTTGAGTGACACGGCCATTACATTTAAATCATCAGTCGTCATTGACTGAATTCCCATTCACTTACACCGCACAGCAACTAGTGTGCACGAAAGTGCTGCCAACGGCGTGCACCCTCGTGTCTTTGTGAAGAACAATAGTCATCACTAATTGTCTATACGTGCGTTTTAGACAGCACGTATCTAGCTAAACAGCAACATTGTTGTTGTTGTCGTACGTAACTCTGCTACGTTTGGTTAAAAGGTAGATTGCTGGCTGGCTGGCCCTAAAAGCTGCTGAGCAGTAGATGCTGGATGATGATCTTGTGGGGAGCGGGGGCTTTGACGGGGGGGGGGGGGTTAATGCGCGACTACGCTCCTTTGTGCATGATGCGTACTCACACTGGCTGTTTGTTGTGTTCCCCAACCCCCCCCCCCCCCCGCTACCTGACCACCCCATTGACTTCCACGTCAACGAACCAGCCAGTAGTTCCACAACCATATCACTGACCTTCTGCAGGTACTTGTGGATCGACTCCACCCCCGAGGCTGGCAGCGACCGACGCCGGCGACGTCCAGCGTTCGCCGCAGCGGTTCCCGCCACAACCTGCGTCATCGCCGGCACGACGAGTGGAGCCATTGTCAAAGGAGCCATAGCGCCCGTAATCAGCGGAAGCAGCGCCAGCGGGGCGAGCAAAGCTAGCAGACCCGTCAGGCTTACTGAAACCGACATATACCAAATAATCAGGCCGTTAGAGAGGAAGAAAGGAGGGGAGGAGAAGAACGACGGGCAGAGACAAGGGGAACAGGGGGGAACAGGGAAGAGAGAGAGAGAGAGAGAGAGAGAGAGAGAGAGAGAGAAGAGAGAAGAGAGAGAGAGAGAGAGAGAGAGAGAGAGAGAGGAGAGAGAAGAGAGAGAGAGAGAGAGAGAGAGCGAGAAGAGAGAGGGGAGAGGGAGAGAGAGAGAGAGAAGAGAGAGAGACACAGAGACAGAGAGAACAGAGAGAGAGAGAGAGAGAGAGAGAGAGAGAGAGAGAGAGAGAGAGAGAGATAGAGAGGGAGAGAAGAGAGAGAGAGAGAGAGAGAGAGAGATAGAGAGAGGGATAGATAGGATAGGTGAGTGAGAGAGATAGAGAGAGAATAGATACACATAGAGATATAGAACATATATACATATATATATATATTATATATAGATATATATATATGTATATGTGTATATATATATATATATATATATATGTATATGTGTATATATATATATATATATATGTATATGTGTATATATATATATATATATATACACATATACATATATACATATATATATATATATATATATATATATATAATCGTCCTCGTTACCATCATCACAGTGACAAGCATACAGATAAAAACATTATAACAATACAAAACTAATCGTAGCAACAATCACAACAAACGGTTTGACTGTTCACTATTACAATTAACATAGGCAGAATGCACTAATAACTGCAGCTGCGGCAGCTGTGTAAAAAAGCAGTATTATTATTATGATTATTTGCATTTCTATCTGGGTCGCACACGAAACAGCAAACAAATCTGGCAGCAATAGAAAGGAAGCCGGCCTGCAGCGTGTGCTTTGAGTAGTACGGGCAGACAGATGTTGTGCGCCCGTCGGCACTACAACGGCAGCGGGTGCGGTTTGACATCCCGACATTACCAGCAGGCTTTCTGACGATGTGTTTGTCGACCATTGCTGTCAAAACGACACGGCCCATCGTCATGTCCGTACTAACTTTTCATCATCCTTTTTTTTTTTATCATCCTCACCATGTGGTGCTTTAAATTAATTCAAATTCAAAAATTCGTCGCATTTTCATTTCAGTCACGTAAGTAAAGTACAGCTGAATAAAATTGTTGCCGGTCATCTCTTGTGACGGATGGCCTAATAGGTCGACAAACTTAGGCCTACTAGACCGAGGGAGCATGACTCCTCACGGTACCTTAACATTTCTTGAATCATTAGAAACTGCACGCCGATTGAACCTTAACGTAAAATACCAAGCTGTTATTATATTTTCTGTTTTATGTCTTGTTTTCGCCTATATAGTAGCATCAATATATTGTCATTTGAATAGTTCTCAAGACCACCACTTATTAAGTACGTGCACAACCTGCTGGATTTAACTTTTACACCAAACATAGCGTATTCTGTCCCAGGTCAGCAACCTGTTGCGATCCTATAGCTGTAGCAAACTGTTCTTTTTTTTATTTCTTCAAGGCAGCTGTTTTAGACACTACATTATTTTCTGATTGTAATCTAACTGTTGCTCTCTGTCAGTGAAGACCAACCCGTTTCCTTCAGTCGAACTAAAGCGGCATTTTGCTACAGGTGAATTATTATTATTATTATTCCCGAAAAGGGGGGATATTGATTTCCAGATAGATTGTTCCAGTTGCGCGCGTGGAGGCTACAGCGCCACGCAAAAAGGCTGTTTTCAAAGGTTTTCTTTGTAAACGGTGTTTGCGGTGTTTGCGGTAAACGGTGTTTGCTTGCGGTGGATTTTGCGTATAAATTTGCGCCACTACGTGTTGGTATTACGACCTTATTGAAAAAATGAGTGCAGCCTTTCGTTGTTCTGACATATTTTATGGAACATTTTGGTATCATTGCCTTCTAAAAGCTGTAAAATTGAATCACATTCGATTTTCTTAAGGTCCATATTGCACCGGTATTCGACGCGTTTTAAAAATCTGATGTGTATTGTGAAGATAAGTTTCTTTTCTCTCGCAAGGCCTGTATTCCAAACAGGAGACGCGTACAGTATCACTGGTAACACATACTGTTTGTAGAGACTGACGTAGAGCCTAGCGTCAGACAGTACAAACGTCCGCATAATCCGGTATATAAACCTTAACCCTCGTTGAATTTGACGTGTACTGCCTTCAAGAACTATGGCCACGGGCGCAGGGCTCTCGCCAAGCCCTGCACGGAGATTTATTCGCATTCGAGCAAACTTGAATGCTGGCTGGTCGTAGTGAAGTCGTAAGTGTTCCGGATAAGCTGCTAAAATTAGCCTCATCCGCTATTGCAGCTCTTTTGGCAAGAGCAATCAAGCTCTCATTTACTAACGCCTATTTCTCTAGATGTTTGAGAATTACCAACGTAGTCCCGTTACAAGGGTAAAGGGAGTGCAGACCATAACACGTACCTAAAGGACATTGACTTCTTCTTGTCAGATCAATTCGGCTTTCGTAAGAATCGATCGACAGCATGTATTTGACTTGGCCGAAATGGACCAGGCTTGCTTGGGCGTATTCCCGGACGTGGCGTCTGCTTTAATTGTTTTGACCACGGATTGTTTACCCAAATGCGGACCCACTTGGGTTGCACGGTCTCTGCAGTTAGCCGGTTCAGGTCATATTTTAAGTAAAGATCTCAATATTTAATATACCTGGCAGTTTGTTGACTTGCAGACCCCGCAAGATTCTGCCCTTGGTCATCTTATGTTTCTGATATTACTGAACTTCATACTCTTTAGAATTAAACGCGAAAACCAGCAACAAGTAATAGCTTTTGCTGACCACACGACAACCTTGTTTTGACTTGAACCGGCGTGACGTTTCTATTTGTAATGACACTTCAATTAAGTTAGTATAAAAATTGTTAAGATTTTTAATAAATACAGATTGATTGTGAATACGGGTAAAGCCAAGATCTTGGTGTTTTAATCCGCTAGAAGGCTGCTTCAACTGATAGTTTTCGACTGGATTCCAATACGACAGATCGTTCTCAGGCGGTACGGTGTCTGGATTTGGCATTACATGAGCATTTATCCTGGCATTCTCACATAGATCAATGTATGCCAAAGTGCTATGCCCTTATCGCAGCTTTGCGGAAGTTAAGGCAGATAGGGGTTCCAATTGAGGAACTCCTGACTGCCTTCAAGGCCTCGTGTTTTATCTACTCTATGCTATGTTGTTGGATGTGATAGTATGTTCAGAGGCTTCTTTTAGGTGATTCAATATTTTTCACTTTGTGTGATCTTCTCCCGACGGCGCTGTAAGTCAGCTCTGTTCACTGCTAACGGCTTTTACCAGTCTCAAAAATATATATGCTTAGAATAGCCACGCTAGCCTACAAAACCTCTCACGATTTACTACTGGCAGATATAGTATTTGCCTAGACGGGGAAGGCGACTACGAAGAGCAACATTAAAACTGAAGCATTTTTGTTATAGTTTTGCAAATAAACCACGTTCTGGATGACCGGATAGTAATGGGCCAATTTTTGGGGTATGGTGAATCTCGGCGAGAAAATCATTTTAGCCAACGGATAGAGGGATTGGAGATGTTTTTTTATTTTTTTATTGGGGGTGCAATGGTAATGCACCATATTTTTTTATTGAGACATCGGTGCGCCCCGTTTTTTTCCGACCATGGTCGATTTTTAAACCACTCCGGCATTCACCTTGTTTATATTGGGAACCATGAAAACCAATTTAGGAGTGGCCGTTCTGGGTCTCGAACCCATGCCTCCCAAATGCAAGGCAAAGGCTTTTGCCTCTAAGCCATCCTGCTTGGTTTCGTACAGGAGTGATATCATTTTTTTATGCATTTTCTGAGTTGTGATTTAAAGGGTGGCTGTCTCGACATAAGTATACAAAATTCACTATTGCGAGAGAACGCATTACTCAATTGAAAACCCGAGCATGCCGGCGCATTCGGGATAAATGCCACATGGCCGGAACTATGCATGGCCTTAGCTAAAGCAAGAAGTATTGTGATTTTAAGAAGAGTTTGCAAAATTTTAATACTCTAGGGTGGTCGACCTTTTACGCCAGGTTCTAGAAATGTTTACATTATAACCAATACGTTTAGCTGAAACGTATTGGTTCCTATATGCTCAGACGCATGTTTTAAGTAAATCATTTTTAGTACCAAATTAGTAAGCTGAGATCTGTGATTGCAAAATAACTCAAATCTCCCAGCAGCCAATAAGCACATTCCGTAACGACGAAAAAGCTCTCATTGCACGCATTTAAAGATACCAGGCGTCTTCGGCGATCAGATTATTGGAAAAAGATCGCGAGGACTTTTCGCTAAAAGAAAGGGGCGAGCGTAAAGGGAGTTGATAGATGCGGTGGACAGTAACGTATGGGGTCTACCGTACCGGATTGTCAATGTTGTGTTCCCGGTTTCCCTGGAGGATATTCTGGAGGTAAAAATAGAAGAAATCGGACGAGCTGGAAACCAACTGGCGCTAGGAAAAGCCCCTGGCCCCGAAGATGTACCCCCTGAGGTGGGCAAGATTTTTGTTAAGCAGTAGCCGAAGGTCTTTCAGACTGACCAACGGTCTGCTTAGAGAAAGGAGTTTCCTAGGCTACGGAAGAAGGCAAGCCTTGTACTAAACCCGAAAACGAGACAGGTTCCTTGGCCTGTAAGCCTCGGGCAATCCAGAAGTTGGCAAAGGTTTCAGATAATTCCGTACCCGAACGTTGTGTGCTGCAACCATATCCTCGACCGAATACTCTGTGAGACGTATGTCAAGAGTTCTGATAAGGTTATGATCAGAAAAATGTGGTATGTTGATTCATTTAACCTGTCAGGAAGTACATAAGGTCCGATAAGGTAGCTGTACATTAATCCAGCCTAGATATTCATGAAGAATAGATATTCATGGTGTGAAGGACGCTTCGCCCGTGAAGAGAACAAGAGACACATTGGGTCTGTATTTGGGCTTCTTACTGTCCGCGGTCGTCCAGCATTATCGGCCGTGAAATTATCCAGTTTCGCAGATCAAACGATGTAGTCGCGTAAATTTTTTTTTTTCAGGTATCTGTCTCCGTGGAAAACGCTCTGCGTACAACCGGCGTGCAGTCCTCACATTACTGTCAGCTTTACCATACACTAAATGCATGTCAGCTTTCTCGGCATTTGTGACCGGTCCATCACAACACATGTGGTGGAAACGCCTGCACTTTATAATGGAACGGTAATCGAGCAAACCACAAGACTTAATCATCGCACCACACCGCCGCTCTAATCATAGCCACACAAAGAGCCGCCCAATAAAACAATAAAAAGCTGAACGCTTCTGGTCTGCTCTCGGTTTCACGAACGGCGGCGCATTTTCCAAATTCACTTTTCTAAATGACTGAAGGTTTACGAGTGACTTGATTGACAGAGAAAGCGAACATGGTAGCTGCATGTATGCACTCACATCCGATATGGCCACTGGGAGATTTGACTTCATGTGCAACTACAGACGTCAGCTCTGCCAATTTAGTACCAAAATGGTTCACTATAGATGTACAATCGTCTGAACGTATTGGTTGTGTACGCGTAAGGGCAGAATTTCGAGAACCTGGGCGTAAAAGTTTAAACATGCAAGGATAGAATTATAATTTTGAACTACCAACTTCTTCATATCACAGTAGTTCCTGCTCTGGCTAGCGCGAGGTATAATGTAGATTTTTGCTGAATGCACGGGTACGCTCGGTTCTTCAATCAAGTGCGTTGTCTCATAATCCTGCATTTTGTAGGCTTATGTTGGAAGAGCCCCACACCTTAAATCACATTTTTTTTCTAAATAAATTGACTGGCAAAATGCGTGATGCACACCAGGCGTCGTTGCGAAAGCCACGGTAGTGTGTGACTTACAAACTCACTAGAATCCAGTCTGTGGCGGCGTGGTCTTTGGGGACTAGTGCGCTAGTCATGGTTGTCATCTACCGGGGTGTCGCCGGTTCGATCCCTGTTGTTGGTCGAATTTTCGTTGAGCGATGCTCATTGAGAATAGATGATAAACCATACCGCTGAGAGTCAGCGGCCATGCTGCCACAAGGACTGTTGGGGAAACCCTAGATATCTTAACATGTCCGGCCCTCGGTGCATTGAAGATATACCTCAGGTTAAGTGCCAAGCCCGTAGGGGACGGAGGATAGTCTAGAATTAAAAACAACCTCCTTATGTTTTTTAATTCTAGAATCCAGTCTACCCTCTTTGCTTCTTGTCGGGGGTGGCCGCAGTACTGCCTTTTCGAGATTGCTTCACCTAATTTGGTCCGGGCTGACTCTCAGACAACATTCAACGTCCACGGATTTGCTTTTGCATTGCTTCGTAAGACGAACCCCATAAATACAGATTTACAATCGTGGCAATCGAACCCGTGCACCTATGTGTCTCGTCCAGTCGCAAGGCGCACGCAAATGCAGCACTCCACCGGTCTTACTTCACCTAGCTATTTTATATATATATATATGTAGATATATACATATATATATATATATATATATATATATATATATATATATATATGTTCAATCCTGCTGCATGTGCTGACACGCAAGTAATCATTCAAAACCAATAGGGCTAGCGGGTAATTTGTCGCCCAATAATAACGCCATACTTAACACTTAGATGCCGATAACGAGTTTCGATAGCTTACAATTTTGTTATATATCCGGGGTGTCGCAGTATGTACTACACGACCTTTGAGGGGGTAAATTACTATATAATGGGAAGCGGAAATGTCTAGTTTAGGAGCGCGAGTGAAATTACTAATTTTTGTTATGCTGATGTGACTAGTCAGATAATATTTCACAAAACGAGCGATTGCAACATGACGAGTTGTTCCATGGAGACTCTAAACAAACGTGCGTATGCGAAAGAAAATTGTCCTGAAGCATGTTCATGTTGGCCACCGGGAGGCATGTAGTCACATTGAGGCAGTTCGCAAAAATCGGGGTCCTGATATATTCTATTTTTAAACTTTTACGTTCATTATTTGAAAACCTACAATTACCCTTAGAATCCAAAAAACAGCCAGAAGAATGACCACTTCACAGAGATAATTTTGATACCATATCGGTGGTGGCACGATGTGTGTTCTCAATATTGTACGCCCGATGTCGGACTCCCATAGGGTCACGTGTTAACAGAGGAGGGACGTTAGCCCGTGATGTGGTCCAGAAGGCCGCGCGCTAGTCATGGTGTCGCCGGTTTGATCCCCGTTGCTGATCGAATCTTCTTTGGGCAATGCTTATTGAGAATATATGATAAACCATACCGCTAAGAGTCAGCGGCCATTCTGCCACAAGGACTGTTGGGGAAATCCTGTTTGCCAATCGGTGCATTAAAGATATGCCTCATGACTATAGGGGACGCAGAGCAGTCTAGATGCAGACCGTACGTCAGCCGCTAAGGTCTCTCCTCTGTTAGCGCGGAAACTTATAAGAGTTTGACGTCAGGATTGCGGGAGAACGACTTACAGAACCTATTTGATAAGCGTATTGGCAAACACTGAATGTGTTGAACGTGAAAGCTCAGGATATCAATTTTTGCACACTTTCCTAAATGCGACCATTTCACTTCCCCACCCTCAGTTGTTTTAGAATTTTCCTGCGAACACGCCGGCCTGTTCGGTTTTTCAACAATTTCGTTCTCTTGCAGTTACACATTTTGTGAAGTAATATCGAGTTAGTGACATCGAAATAACCAAAATTAGTAAATTCGTTCTTACTTGCTCTTACTATATATATATATATATATATATATATATTAGTTTAGTATTTATTTTTTTGTGTGTATAACTCACCGTGTTTCTTTTCATGGTAGTGCTTCCTGTGGCAGTGTTTGCAGTGGCTATACTTGTGGCTGTGATGGTGATGGTGGAAATGTTTTCCTCCGTAGTGACCTCCACCGTGCGAGTAGTGAGACTTGCCCTCGTAATGAGGAATATAGTCTGGAAAAGCCACTCACAACGACGTACTCTAATCAGAATACAATAGTTTCCTGCTCGAACCTACTACATCTCGCTATATATATATATATATATATATATATATATATGAATGGTGTACGGTAAGTTTCTAGAAATAGAACGAAATGTACCAATTCCAAGAATGGTACGATCTTTTCTATTATGCCATGCAGGGCTTTGCGAAAATCCTTACGTGATTCGTGATGGTGTTTTAAGTTGTTTAGATTTCAGTTGATTTAAAAAAGCTAAAACAACATCCCATAGATCTAGAGAAAAAATCAATATTTCTCTCTTCAAACGTTGTCAGCTATGTGGCATTACTAAATTGCTAACATTTAAAGTTAAATGTACATGCATAAGCTTTACATAAACATTTGCGTATCTACGGATGTGTGGTAATACTACGCATGTAACGCTTAATACTTGATGTTTAATATAAATCACAGCTCAACGTTGCTTTGATGTAAGAGTATTCATTCAATTCCGTGTTAGTTCACTGAGAAATTCGAAGACTTGATTCAGTCAAGAGCGCCTCCTCTGTAAATGCAACACGTTCGGTACCCAAAAAATTAGAAAACGCCAAATTTTCTAGGCGGCTTCTGCACAGCATTGAAAAGACAAAAATTCTTATTCGGTTATGACAAACTGGAAAATCGCATCGATAACGTACCAATAACCGATATAATTTTTACAACAAAATACAAAGCTGTAGAGCTTGATGAAAAAAAGGAGGAGAATAAGAAGAAAACGAGGGTACGGTCGTTTGTAACAAACTTCTCTCTCCGTCGAATTATAATAATAATATTAATAATAACATTGGGCTCGGTCAGCAGAAGTACAAGGAAATGTATAAAAGACTTAGGTGATCGAATACGAGCAAACACCGGGGATATACGCGAAGACGAATTTCTGAGGCAGCTGCTTTCACTGGCAGTTTGCAGAGGAAATGCCGCGTCGATATTAGGTGCGATGGGCTGAGAATAGCTAGATGGTAACCATGAAATAACGAGGATACACATTCACACCTCACAATCGTATTGTCCTAACACATAATAATGATAAATAATAATAATCATAATAATAATTTTTTTTATATTTATACGTTCAGTTGTATTAACTAAATATTGATACATAATAATAATAATAATAATAATAATAATAATAATAATAATAAAAGTATCACTCTTTTGGATGGGCCTCCAGCTCGAATGATACACGCCCGTTGCGCTACCTATGTATTCGTATCCTCGTTTTGCACGTTTCACAGTTCTGTCCGAACGATGGTGCCAGCTCTCGGTATCGCCGCTACCGACGGCGGACGCGGCGAACACTGCCACGACCGCTGTGGCACCGAGGAGACCCAATAACGACCGTGTTCCCAGCATCGCCTCGATTTCACTCGAAGGTGCGAAGTGACGCCAACCTCTACCAGATCCAGCCTTAGCTTGCCCTGTGGAGCGCTGTCCTCTTTTCTAGAGAGCGCCCGTTTTGTTCTTTCTCTCTTTCTTTCTCTGTACGGATTATCCGTCCTCTTTCCTCCTTTGGACGCCTGCCTTCCTGTCAACAGCGACGACCTTCTTGTTATGGCAGAGCAAACCAGCCACACTTAATACGTTTCCTGTTGTTGTTGTTGTTGTTGTTGTTGTTGTTGTTGTTATTGTTGCTGTTGTTACTGCTGCTGGCGCTGTTGTTGTTGCTGTTATTGTTGCTTTCTTCGTCGTCGCTCCTGATGCTGTAAGCGTCACACATCACCCTGGTCGGCTGTACTTAAACGTACTCGTTCAGACACATTCGCAAACAGATGTAGATGCTGGGACAGAGTGTCACGCCTTAAAAAAGAAGGAGACCCGCGTAAAGCCGCATGCACGTTCACACACGCGAGCGTCGTGGGCACGTTCACACAAGGGCATTACACACGCGACACAGATTAGGCTGCCGAGAATGATGTTGTCCGCGCTCCGTTGTGGTTTGACAGTTGGCAGAAGCACTCGTGAGGCTGGTTGAAGCAGTAGTAGTAGAGAAGATGTAGCGGTAGAGACAAACCGTGACAACTCCAGTTTCCGTATTAACCGCATTGGTTGGAGCACTTGTGGAGTTGTAGTACTGGTGAGCGTAGAGACGGTAGTATTAGTGGTCTTGGTCGTGGTCGGGGCATAGAGCAGACACTAGAACTAGCGGCGCGATCTGCCTCGGCCCGCCCGGTGGTCGAGAGAGAGAGAGCGAGAGAAATAGAGATGCGAGGTGCTTCGGAGGTGGGGAGGCCGTCAGATGCCACGGTCAGAAACAACGATCGTAGACCGAACGGAGCGGGCCGCGGAATAGCCGGGCCGCTTGGACTTCGCTAGCTTTTGAAGCTCGTTCCGCTCTGGCTTGAGGCACGTCCGGTTAGATTTTCGCCCTCGCCGGACCGTTAACGGATCAACGGACGGACGGATGGAAGGACGGACCAACCAACGGATCGACCGACCCCCGTTGGCAACAACGGTAACCGTCTGCACGAAAGCAGCAGCAGCAGCAGCAACAACAGCAGTATCACCAGCGACGACAACGAAAACAACGACGACAACAACAACAACAGAGTCACATAACGACCACGCGCTGCGTTAGTGAGTCACTTCTCTTACCAACCGCCGTTGGTCAGACAGACTCTTGCATCGCAAAGAAGACCCCAAGTCTTGTGGTGGCGCAAACTGTTGTTCCTCGATCCGCCCTCCTTTCAGTCCTCCCCCTCATTCTGACCATCATCACCACCACGTGTCCCTACAACCGATTGTTGTTGTTGTTATTGTTGCCGCTGTAGTTGCTTCTTCTACTGAAAAACTACTTCTACCACTACTGTTAGAACTACTACTACTACTACTTTTACTACTGATGTTTTTTTTTTTTTTTATATAGGTACCCTTGTTTTGACAAATGCAGAAGGAAGCACCGCCTGGCTTACGGCGGCAAAAAGAGCTTTAAAAAAACGCAGCGTTGTCCCAGCCTTCTGCAGCTGTAGGTGACAAGGAATACGACAGTTATAACAACAACAACAACAACAACAACAACAACAACAAGAATCACGATTACCACAATAACAACAACAGCAACAACAATAACAAAAAGAATCACGATTACAACAACAACCAACATCAACAAAAATAATCACGATTACAACAACAACAACAACAATAGCAATGGCAGTAACAACAACCGCGGCAGAAGCAACATTAGCATCAACAATACGCAAGTCTGCGCCGGTTAGTGACAAAGAAGATCGCAGCAGCCGAGGCACACAGAAAGGCAAACGAACGAACGAACCAACGAAAGGCTCGAGCGACAAAGCGAGCAAAATGCCTCCGTCACCGTTAGCGTAGCGTCCGCGTCTCGCCGCAGACTTCAGCAGAATAAGCCCACCAATAAGTCCTCCAGTCCGCCGTCGACGTGACAGAGGCAGAAGATCTAGACGACGCACGCATGGCGACAAATGACCACAAACGACCACAAGCGACTCGCGACACGACATGAGGCATCTTCTTTGACTGAGAAGCGAATCTTTCTTTCGGCCCGGAGGCACGGAGCGACAAATGAGGGCGGGACGGACGCTCCGATGTCCAGCGAGGTTCGGGGACGGCGACGAGAATCACAACGCTCGACAAAAGCGAGCGAAAACGCGCAGCAAGCGGCTACGGCGCTAACCGTGATGACGATGGCAGCGGTACAGATTGCCGGTGGTCAGGCGAATCGTCGCGCCGCGTCGCGTTACAAACCGCTTTCACTTTGTCCTGTTTCAGTTTTTTTTTCTGGACAGTCAACTTCCGTCTTCCGCCGGGGAACGGCGGGGGGGGGGGGGGGGGGAGGGGGGCGGAGGAGGAGGCAAAGTCGCTCGTGCCGGTCGGTTGACTGGTTGTCGCTCGCTTAGCAAGTTCACTCTCTGTTTCTCTCTCTTTCTCTCCCGCACTGTTGAAAGGAACACAAATCGCAGCGAGGCTAGGGAAATAGACAAAACTTGGGGTGTAAGTGCCGCTGTGCTGCCTACGAAGGCTGTAGTCCGCGGTCTGTCATCAGTGCGCTGTCGTGGGGCTTCGGCCCAACGCCAGAACTGACGCGGTGGATGAACACAAAAACTCCTCCCGGGGAACCAGCCAAATTCGTTTCCCCCCCGCTCTCTCTCTCTCTCTCTGTATATATCCCCCTGTTCCTTCTCTCTCTCCTTTCCTCTGTCATGTCTCTGTTTGCTTTAATAAGAGAGAGATGAGGTGTGCCAACAGAAAACAACTGTCACAACAACAGCAGCAGCAGCAGCAGCAGAGAGAATCACGCCAACAACAGCAGCGCTGTGGCCGAAATCCTCTCTGTGACAAGCAGAATCCGTTCATCAGTTCAGGTGTACATGAATGGCACGTACATTTCGTCGTGCGTTCCTTCAGGTGACGCAACAGGAAACGGACATTTGACAGCTTTGTATCTCTAGTCAACCACCGCCGCTTTACCGAACCAAACTAGCCAAGATCTAGTTATACGCTCATTTCGTAGTATAGCAAGTAGATAGTATGTCAAAACAATAATACTAATAATACGCTCCCTATCCGCTTCTCATAGGCTACCAATATTGCTGAATAGAGTCAGCAACATCAAAAAGTAATACGCTCAATTCATTTTACCTTTGATACGCAATTGGCCAAATTCGAGTAAGATAGCTGTTGGTGAATTCGCCTCCGAAGCCTCTGTATGAGATAAATGGACCGGCTCGATGGAACCGCAGACGCAAGCTTTCCCAGGTGACTCGGAGCCACTCCCCACTGACACAAGTGCGCGCTGCGACCACGTGTTATCGGTTTCATTCAAAAATGTCTAAACTTGGCAAATATTTTGAGACAAGCCATAGATTCAGTCCTTACGATTGCGGCCGAAGCCTCCACACATTCACATCTGCGCGCACACTGCACGTTGTTCATGTCATCCCCTGTGGATCGTCTATGTGATGTTTACTCAAGCCACCTTTCCTCCACAAAATTTGAATCAGCTGTCTGTACACGTTTTCAAACATATGTAAATTGGTCTTTATATTTTGCTAGCACCGCTGTATGAAAGGGTCGCTTCGATTAGTGTTTTTGCAGTTGCGTATCGTTATAGTGTCGATGCAACGAATTATCGCCGACTAAGGTCCTTCGTCAACGACTTGTTACTGGTTGGTATCAATTGAGCTAGACTATATAGACAATATTTTGGTGAACTAAATACGTTACTCTTTAGGCTAAATCTATAATAAAGCACGACACTTTAAGCAGTTAACAAGTAAGCTTACATCCAAGCCATATTTTACGCAGCTTCCTATAAAATTACCCGATGAAAACTAGAGACGTTGGGCTATAGAATGCATCCACGTATTGTTGCAAACCTTGAAAAAAAGAGACGCGACGAGAAGCAACTCTGCAAAGTACTATTGGAAAAACTTGGATATCGAGAAGTTCCTCCCCCGCACAAGAAGGAAGACAACACAAGATAGCGAAATGGTTTCTTCAATCACATTCACCTAGCTTTCCAGGCCACGTAAACTGATGAGCGAACTGAAAGCCCCGAGTTCTGACTGAATGTTCTCGGCGTTCAAAATAGGTTCAGACAGAGAAGATCGAAACTGGTAGCAATTTAGAAGATCTACTAAGTCTTATCAGACGCTCGACAAGTTCGTTGAAGCGAGGGACTTTTATCCGCTGAAACTGGTCAACTTACCACAGATAGCTTTCTGTGGGATGCAGAAAATAACGTGTTGATAAAAAAAAACACGTTTTACTCCACTGCCTGTCGGAAAGGCCAAGGCAAACTTTAACAGCGCGGAAACGGTGAGGGTCATTGCTTGGGCCTTGTCTCTGAAAAAGGCTTTGCAATGGACGGTAATACTCCACTTGACTGATCTCTCGTAGAGTGCGGAGCTGGAAGCACCTGATGCCACCGACGTAACCCGCAGTTGCGTTATGCAGTGGATACCTAAGAAGCCTAAAGCAAAATGGTTAAAAATAAAATTGAACTGACAATACAATGGTTAGGGTCCAACAAGCTGCTTATTGCCTCACAGAAGCGCTACAATATTTCCTTAACGGGCAGCAAGAATTGTGGCTACGTCCTAATCCAAGTTGAGGGTTATATATTTCCGCGAAGAAACATGCTAGTGCACTACCATGCTTCTATTATGACTGACAAAGGGAGAGGTTCGCCAGAGCCTAAGCACCCCGGCTCGGAGACTCGAATGAAAATACACGACGTAAGATATTGGTTAGATAGATCAGACATGAACAACTTCAACGACGGATAAACAATTTCGTAAGTCCCATAGCTCTAACGTATATATATATATATATATATATATATATACACAACCTACAGGAAACGCGTATATATATATATATATATACACAACCTACAGGAAACGCGTATGGCTACCAATGCTAGGGGACCATTTTGACTACTTCACATGGAGTGCGTCGTTACTGAATCTCGTCAAGAAAAAAATCAAGTAATTCCTTGTGCTAGCAACAGAACCCCAGAATTCAGATGACCTAGTTTGCATTACCTAACTGTTCCGGGTCGACTTCAATGACAAACGCAACGAATCTCTTAGCCAAATTTTGCGTACTGCAAGAGAAAGAGCTTTATGTGCGAGGCAGTAACAGTAAGTTACACCATATTGTACATTTCAGCGTTTTTACCACCGTATTTGAATCACTACATTACTACAAATTCAGTGTCAAACCAGGGAGTCCATATTGTGTAACTACTGCACGCCGTTTTCAATAAGCCCTTTCTGTACTTTAGTACACGAGCATGCTATGGGCTAGTTGTTAAGCAGTCAGCTAAGTTATTCTATAGAACACGGATATTAGGCACTGGTACGAGATAAACGGGGTAATGTATCTTATCTAGTCCGTCAATGAGTATTAGCACTTGTGCATGCATTGATACCAGGTTGGCCACGCTCGGTCCCGCTGTGTACACGGACAGTTTGGCTTACACAAGACGATTTTTACGACGATTCATTCCCAAAGAGTGGCGGAATAGAAGATGAGGCTAGGTTTTGTGGGTTCAGGCTGGGCCAGCAGACCATCGTGTGCCGACATTTGCTCACACATTGGAGGGGGACCAAACTCGGAGCCTACAGGCAACTCCCTTGCTTAAGAAGATCGTCACTGGATTTGCCCTCACATCTAAAAATACCGAACGAAAATAGGAAATCAAAGGGAGCAAACAAACTATAGAGGGATATATACCTAAATGAGTGAGCACATGAGAGGGATAGAGATAGAGGGGATATGAAAGGTAGAGAGATGGCCACTCAAGCCAACACGGTAGATTGTCATTGTCAATGATCCGTTAGTTGTTACCGTGACTAGTTAGGATGAGGAGGAGAAGGAGTACTTACTACAATGCTGTGCTGTGATGCCAAGCGTCTGAAGATGATAAGCTGCGGCTAAGAAACTGATCTGCCGCGAATGCCGTCCGAGGTAGGTAATGAGTCACAACGAAGTCATTACACAAAGAGCTAGACTCCCATCCAGCCACACGCACTCAGACCCACGGACACGATAAAAAACGCACACACACACACATATTCGAATGCCACCTCACACGCAATCGTAAATTGAATTGATTTCGACTAACACCAAGAAGATAATCGCAGGTGCAGCAGGCAATGCATCTTCATCGTGATCTCCACCGTCATCGCATGATCCGCTCCGTCCATCTTCTATCGGTCCGTGGTGAAGCGAGTCGCACGCAGCGCAAACACAAGCTGGCCTTTTTCTATACTTTTTTCTTTTCTTTACCCTTACATTTCTGTCTTTCGTTGAAGAAGACTACTGCTACAGACAGGCTACCTATCAGAGCACAATCGCCATCATCGTCGTCGTCGTCGTCGTTATAACTAGCATCATAATGATCCATGATCACTTTGTCATCGACATAACAAGAGGTCTCATCGTTAAGCCTCATCGTGATACAAAATGGCCTGGCTTCGTCTGTGTGTGTCTGGCCACACAAGCTGCAACAACAACAATAACAACGGCTAGAGCCGCGACTACCACTAATACTATTAACTTAACGAGCTTTGTCTTTGATTGTTCGGCTGAGCCAACAAAATACTGCCACCTGGTTCTCCGGCCGATCCGTAACGGTGAGGTTGTAACCGTAGTTGTTGTGGTAATAGCAGTAGTGTTGTTTTAGTAGTGTTGTTGCTGTTGTTGTTGTAGCAGTTAGCGGCACATGAACGTTGCCCTAACGTCTCTGTTAAGACCGGCAACAATAAAATACTTAACATAATCGGCTGAATCTGACGAGAGCTGGTGCCGGGCAGCAAAAACATACGATATTTAAGCAAGGCTAACGAAGCACGCAAAGGCACAAGACAAAGATGGGCCAACTGACACAAGCACCACTGAAGATGCTAAATGTCAATATGATGGTTATTGTAATGATCACGAAATTATATCACCATAATCCCTCACCCAGAACAGTAGGCGTGTCAGCCCTATTGTGACCACTGACTATGGCTTCCGAGACTAATATCATAAGGTTATTAACGATACGGTACGAACGTATGTATGCTTGAAAGAAAATGCGAGACCATTTTTATGGGTTTCACAGCACGTGCGATGTACCCGTCTGAAATTCTCGGACGCTATACGCTGACCACTGCAGGTGTGCGTAAACGCATTCACTCTCCACCTCGACAGGTGAGCAGAAAAACCCCAACAGACACAGCCTTGAGTCAACGGCGGGGCGTGCCTCCGCCCAAATACTGGGGGACAAATTATAACCGCGGACCTGAGGAAAGCATGACATCCAAGGCGGTGAATGTGCACATGTGCTAGGGGGAGAAATAGCGGAAAAAGAAGAAGCTCAGGGTTCAAGCTGCAAAAAAAGGCTTTCAAGATGGCCATCCAAAGCAGCAAAAAATTGGGGTGAGCTTTGTGCGAAATAGAAGACAATGTATGCAGGTAAGCCTTAAAAGCGACCTCATGGACTAATTAAGGGTACCACGGCTGGCGCTTTCAAATGAGCTAGTGGAGAGCACGAGGAGGTGCTGATCCTTCCCAAGCCATATCGGATCAACCCGCCCAGAAGGAACTCAGAGGAAGAAGGCAAACTCCGCACAAGAAACATTGGCGGCCACCTCACTTCCGGATACTTTGGAAAAGGCATCCAAAACGTAAAAAGATGGTGTATAAGACTAGCGGTGTAATTAGACAAAGAAGAAGCCATCTCGGACAAGCAGTTCGGCTTTTGCAAGAGGCTGTCGACGGATATGACAATCGACCTTGATCATAAAGGAGGCCGAAAAGAAAAAGAACCAATGATCAAGGGGTATCTGCTTGGCATTTAAGTAATTGAAATGGCATATCACTAAAGTCGTTATGGCAGGTAAGGGGAATCTACCTATATAATCGGAAAAATTATAGCCTTCTAGCTCAGTAGCCAGGTAATCATCCACGGGGCATACAGAGTTTGCCATGACCGCCGGCAACCCCATAGGAATCCATACCAGGGTGTTTGCCCTGAAGGATGGCGTACGACGACGTTCTAAGAGTCTGCATACTGGAATCCAGACAATCGCTAACGCGAATGACCTAGCCATCCTAGTTACGGCAGTCTATAAAATAAAACAAGAACTAGGCCAAAACACCAGCGGAGGCCACTAGCAGGGATCTGCCAGGTAATTTACGCCCAATAGAAATGGCTGACACGATGGCACTTAATAACAAAAATGTTGACGGGGCACGGGTGCATCCAAAAAGATCTGCATAAGATAGGCGGAACTCTGGATAGCAGGTGTGTCATGTGCCCGACAGGCGAAGAAAATCGGATAGCTCACACAATTTCCTATGTCCAGCACTTAAAAACTTAGAACAAAAAAAAACTTAAAAAAACATTAGAATTCACTGGCAATAGTGCCAATCCGGACATTACGGTGACAGGCCCT